>RJWT010009613.1:0-24982 GCA_004365215.1 Cuniculus paca | reverse complement strand
TTTTTGAGACAGGATCTCACTATGCTGTTCAGGCTGGCCTTGCGCTCACGTTGTAGCCCAGGCTGGTCTCAAACTCACAATGATCCTCCTATCTCAGCCTCCCGAGTGAGCCACCACGCCTGGCTGGCTGGCTTTCTTTTTCTTTTTCTTTTTCTTTTTCTTTTTCTTTTTCTTTTTCTTTTTCTTTTTCTTTTTCTTTTTCTTTTTCTTTTTCTTTTTCTTTTTCTTTTTCTTTTTCTTCCTTTTCTCTTTTCTCTCTTCTCTTCTCTTCTCTTCTCTTCTCTTCTCTTCTCTTCTCTTCTCTTCTCTTTTCTTTTCTTTTCTTTTCTTTTCTTTTCTTTTTTCTTTCGACTGTGTCTCACTATGTAGTAGTACAGGCTGGCCTCAAACTCACAGCAGTTCTCCTGCCTCAGCCTCCTGAGGCTGGGATTACAGGCTTGCACCACCGTGCCTGGCATAGTTGCGTTTACTTTTGTAAAGCTGTCTTGAGAAATCTGCTGTGGTATTCCATAATATTAGCGTTTATCAGAACTTTATCAAAAAGAAAAATTCTCTTAATTAGGAATTCACTCACCTACCTGTTGACTCAACACCTAATAGTAGCTTTTTAAATTCTAAGTTTTATGTTCAGTGCTCTTTTAGAAACATTGAAGAGATCAGTAGCTTTGAGTACACTAAAATTAATGACTTCTTTTCAGAGTGAGTTACATTAATATTTCATGTTCCCTTTCCTCCAAAAAGCAAAAAAGGAAACTAAAGAAATCACAGCTGAGCCAGGCCTGGTGGTGCATGCCTGTAATCCCAGCACTTGGGAGGCTGAGGCAGAGGAGAATCGTTGTGAGTTCGAGACCAGCCTGGGCTACAAAGTGAGCTCAAAGCCAGCCTGAACTGCATAGTGAGACCCTGTCTCAAAAAGACAAGGGCTGGGGATTTAGCTCAGTGGCCTAAGCACCTGCCTGGCAAGTGCAAGGTCATGAGTTCAATCCCCGGTGCTGCAAAAAAAAAAAAAAAAAAAAAAAAAAAAAGGAAATCGTAGCTGAAATGGAGGAAATCAAGTAATGATATATGGAGAAAAGAATGGCACAGAATCTGATTTTAAACATAATTTGGTGAAGTCAAGTTGGAAAGGAGAATTGAGATATTTGGTTTGCTATTTTACACACAACACTACTAACTGGAAAGTGAGTAGCCTATATCATAACAAAGAACAATGCCAGGGGAGTCTAAGAGAATTTATTACAGTGAATTCTGAATGAAATGAAACCAAAAAATGGTAAATCTCAAAGACAAACAAGGGTGGTGCATGCCTGTTATCTCAGCACTTGGGAGGCTGAGGCAAGAGGATCACTGTGAGTTTGAGACCAGCCTGGGCTACAAAGTGAGTTCAAGGCCAGCCTGAACTGCATAGTGAAACCTAGTCTTAAAAACACCAAAAAAACAAGGCAAGGGATTTAGCTCAGTGGACTAAGCGCCTGCCTGGCAAGTGCAAGGTTGTGAGTTCGATCCCTGGTGCCACAAAAAAAAAGACCAAACAAACAAACAAACAGAAGTGCTCAGAATTCACTCTATACTATAATGCATATGATTACTTGAGGAAAAAAAAACAGTAAAAAGGAAGTTGGCAGCTAATAATAGGGAACAAGTAGTTTTAGGTCCTGGCTTTAAAAATTCAGGAAATATTGGACGCTAAAATAAGTGAAAGCATAAAAGTAATTACTAAAGTGGGCTGGGCTAATGAAGATAGAAATTAAAAGGGAGAGTAGAACAAAAGGTAGATTATAGAATTTATTTCTCTGTTGTTTTTTAAGCTCACATAGTCATACATGTACTTTCTTCACTCAGCTTTATTTTGAAAACAGTCATTTTTCTGTTTTTATAACTTTCATTTCGTTTAACTCTAGTTTAGTTTTCTATAATGTGCAAATATTACGTTTTATTTTGCCCCTTTGTGGATGGATATCTCGATGGTTTCAACTTTTTTTAAAAAGGACTCATGAAAATCACCTCTTAAGGAAGTTAACATGTTCACGATGGAACTGTAATTCATATGTCTTGCTGCCAGGCAGCTCTGGTTTGAATTGACTGTCCCATCAGATGGCTTGAACTACTGGTGGTACATACGTGACTGTCTGTTGAGCAGCTTGTACCACTTATCAGGGGATCTTTGATTACAGTAATGCAAAAAGAGGCATTGATTTAGCAGATCAGATGTCATGATACTACAGTTCTTTGAGGAAATCATTAAAATGGTATAAAAAATTATACAGGCTAATTTGTGGTGCAGCAGTTGTAAATGCATATTATACACACCAGCAATGGCGTACTTGTAAGATTTTCATGTTAAAATTTAGAGAATTAATTATCGATAAAATATTCATGAATATAATAACTTGATTACTATAACTTTAAGAATTATATTAATAATTCTTAAATTATATTAATAATTAATTAATTATATTAACAATTAATTAATATTAATAATTCTTTTGGGCAGTAATCATATTCAAGCAACTAACTAGATTTGGTCCATTTATAGACTTTTTATTAATTTTATTAGTAAAAAGACTGATAAAAGAGATTAGATCCATTTGTACCACTGGTGGTTCAAGCCAGCAAGAATGTGCTAATTGGGGATTAATACTAATATCCAGAATGCAGAAGAAAAGAACCAGAGAATGCAAAAATTAAGAATACTGTGAATCACTAATATTCTTTTAAAAGAGTATAATATAAAATCAGTAAGTCCAGTGAATACTACAGAAATGTTTTCAGGGTTATCCTGAACACATAAGAACTTAAGATATGGTAAAATCAGAGCCAGTATGCTGGTTCTCATAGCTCAGAGAAAGAATGATTTCTAAATTAAGACTTAATTGCATCAGTACCTAGAAAATTAACAAAATATATTTTACATTTCTAAGTTGATATTTATATAAATATGAAGTGTAGATATTTTCAACATATTTAAAAAACTAATATTAAATCCATATTACAAAGTATTGATAATGGGGAAATCTGCTATATTTCTTGTGAACTAAAAGATAAAGCAAACAGATAAGAACACCAGAACTTGGAATAAATCAAATAGAAGCCATGATCAAAGAAAATAACTTCTGAGTATAGAAGAATACAAACTCTGGAGGTAAAAGTACCACAGTATTGAAAAGTACTAGTAGACAGTTTTTTGGGATAGTACTGAGGATTGAACCAAGGCCTTTGCACTGAGCTACTTCCCCAGGCTTTTTTTTCTTTTTTTCTCCAGAAAGGATCTTGCTGAGTTGCAAAAGCTTGGTTTGAACTTGGCATTCCTCCTGCCTCAGCCTTCCAGAGTGCTAGAATTATAGCCTGTGCCACCATACCCAGCTTAATGAAAAATATTTAAAATAAAATTTTGGTATCATTACTAACATAAATATCCTCAAAATATCAACTCAGAAACCAACATAAATAACAACATAGCTAACCTGAAATTCAACTTCTGCAAAAGCTCAGAAAATGTATTATCCACATATTGTTGTAGAAAACTTTCTCAGATATCCTGCTACAGATTCAAGAGATGAGTCAAAATATAGAATTTAAAGTTGGGAGAATACATAGTACTTAAGAAATGGCAGTGTAGGAAATCTACTTCACCAAGGAGACATAAGAAAAAAGCTTATCCTAACAACTGCCAGAAGACATTTTGAAAATGTCAATACTAACTTTTAGAAATAGGATTTTCCTTCTTTCCATTCTTCCCACTCTCCCTAGAATTATAGTTGAGTATAATGGGATGTCAAAGAAAATATGAGTATTGAAATGTACAAAGTAAAATTATTTGTAGATAATCTCATCTACCTTGAAAAACTGTTACACTGGCACAGAATTTATTTGGTCAGGAGGCAGCATGAGGCTAGAAAATGAGATACCATTTTTTGGGTAATGTATTTATAAAATATGGAGCTAGGTGTAGTGGCACATACCTATAATCCCAGCACCCTGGGAGGCTGATGCAGGAGAATCACAAATTCAAGCACAGCCTGGGCAACTTAGCAAGACCCTTTCTCAAAAAATTTGTGAAAGAGCTTGGGATGAAGCCCAGTACCATAAAATAAAAAAAACCAAACCAGTAAAAAACATGAGATATGACTAAGTAAGCAGTAAATGTAAAGAAAACACTCATTCAAAAATGATCTGGTGAGTACAATACCTCACCCTTGTAATCGCAGCACTCAGGAAGTTGAGGCAGGATTGGCATGAGTTTTTGACTCCATAGTAAATTGAAGGCCAGTTGAAGGCCAGCCTGAACTACATAGCAAGACTCCATCTCAGAAAACAAAAATAAACAAAAATGGTCTGAACAGTTGGGTATCAATTGGAAATTTTAAGTTAGATCTTCATGGTACATCAAAAAAAGTTCTGGATAGGAGACTCCCAGACCACAGAAAAACTAACCATATCACTAGAACCCTAAAAAGCCAGAACAATAATGAAGGTTACAGGTCTTTTCATTGCTTTCCATAGCACGTATCACAGTTTTATTCATAACGTTATTTATACTTTATTGTAAATAATTAGCTCTGTACCTAGAATATAAGCTCCTTGAAGTCGTGGAACTTTCATTATCATTTCCATTGTACCTACCGTGTTAGCACCACTCAAGAAATCTTTTTTTTTTTTTTTATTTTAAAGAGACTAGAACAAAACAGAATAGAGTCAAACACAACATAGCATTTCAGAACAGAACACTGCAAGCAATACAGGTCTTCAAAACAGAACAACAGGAGATTAACAATGGCTACCCTAGTGTCTCTTGCCTTCTTTGAAATGGTTGTTCATACATTTAACAATAAACTCAAACAAAACAAAATAATATAAAACCAGATAAAACAAAAGAGTGAAAGCATTATAGGCCATCAGATCAGACAACAAGAAACCAACAATGGCTACCTTAATGTCTCCTGTTTTCTTCAAAAGAGCTGTTCCTATCTTCTCACATATTGCAATCAAACAGTAGAAAAGAGACTTAAACCAATCAAATCAAAGAATAAAAGCACCATTGGACTTCAGAACCTTTCCTTCATATTTTTCGGGAATTTTGTATCTTACTGAGTCTTTCAGTTTCTTACACTAGGGAGATGATGCAGTGTTTACACATGTGAGTTTGGTTTATTTCACTTATGAGTATGGTCTCAAGTTGCATCCATTTACCTATAAAAGCCTCAATGTGATTCTTCTTTATAGGTGAATTCAAGAAATCTTTGATGGGCTAGAGATGTAGCTCAGATGGTAAAAATGTAGATGGAGGCTCTTCTGAGAGCCTTTCTTTCCTTTACTTAGTTCAAAATGTTTATGTGACATAATAGTTTATAGGATATTTTTGTATTATTTTGGAATGGTTAGGCTGTTGAAGGTGTTAGGACATGTTTTATTACCTAGCATTGTTCATGGCAGCTGAAAGATCTAGTAATTCCTCTTAAGAAAGGTGTCCTAAGTGCCAGGGATTTAGCTCAGCAGCCTAAGTGCCTGCCTGGCAAGTTTGAGGTCATGAGTTCGATCCCTGGTGCCGCAAAAAAAAAAAAAAAAAAGAAAGGTGTCCTATGGTAAGATAAGTAATTTAGTCAAGAATGGATAGATATAGATGTTCATATATATATATATATATATATATATATGTATATATGAATGTTTAATGTTCACCAAAATAGTAATATAGGGACAAATTGAAATGAACATTTCCAACATTGAGATTTATAAAATCTAATCTTTTCTCCTGATAGACTGTCTGGAATGAAAAAGCATACTTGATTAATGAAGCTCTATAAGAGTAGGCATGCTCATATATTGCTGAAGGAGCTGATGTGTTGAGAATAGTTTGAAAATATTAATAAAATCACTAATGCATTTATGTCATGTCCCACTTCTTGGAGTTTTTTATAGAAATATGTTTACATATGTGAAATTGCAATATACAAAGTTATTCATCACATAGTTCAATAATTTTGGAAATTATTTAAAGTATTACTGTGCAACTGGGAAAAAGAATGAAAATTCCATATCTGCACATCCAGTATGGTACATGGAAATAGCCACATGTGGTTATTTAAATTTAAACTAATCGGGCCAGGGATATAGCTCAGCGGTACAGTGCCTGCCTGGCAAACGCAAGGTCCTGAGTTTGATTCCTGGCACCAAAATAAATAAATAAATTTAAAATAATCAAAATTAAAACTTAAAATTCAATTCTTTGTCATACTAGCCACATTTAAAGACCTTTGCTATCAATGGAGACGGTTCTGTTGGACAGTACTGCTTTACAAACATAGTATAGTACATAAGAAATACTTAAAGAAAAACAAAATTCAAGTTCTTTGTGGAAGTTTAAAGGCTGAGTTCCAAACATAGACTCTCTTTTTTAAATATAGACTTTTCACAAATTATTTTTTCTTAAAATCAGTAGACATCCCATTTTTACCTGTCAGTTCACTATCATTTTCAGATGTGTTGATGTGCTTGCTAGGTGAGTTACGTATTATTAAAAAAAAATCAGATGGTACAGTTGTTAGATGCAAACAAACAAGGTAAATGAGTTAATACTTTAATAAAATAAAAAATTAATGATAAAAGTTAATAATTTTCCAGCAAGTCTTTACTGGTTTTTGCAAGCAAAAAGCTTGAACCAAGCATGCCTGGAAAAGTATCTTCCTCAGCTTTTTATTGAGTGCAAAGTAAATATTTTAGGTGCACTCAAGTACCTCATTGAAAGTCATACCTATCATTGTACTTGCTTGGAGTATTCTGAAATTAACTACATACATCGTTTAAATGGTGGTAGAAAATATTAAAATGTTTATTTCAGAGTCTGGTTTATTTTACTGTTGTCCATGAAAGTAGTAATATTTAATTTTATCACCTTAGTGTGCAGTGTTTTTTAAAATATGGAATTATACTAGATAGATGAGATACTAATAAATAATCTCTTTTAGCAGAACTATAGAAAATAAGAAAAATCTCCCTCTGGATAATAAAGTTGTAAACTGTAGAGGAAGAAAATCACCTATGAACTTATCTTATCAAAGTCATGATTGTTCTCGTGCCTGTCTGATGAAAATGCCATCAACCATCAAGGCAGAAAACCCTCTGCAGCTACCAGTCACATGTCACTTCCAAAGACGACATGCGAAGACAAACACTCACTCTTCAGCACTTCATGTGAATTATAAAGCTCCTTGTGGAAGAAGTCTGCGGAACATGGAAGAAGTCTTTCGTTACCTGCTTGAGACAGAGTGTAACTTTTTATTTACAGATAACTTTTCTTTTAATACCTATGTTCAGTTGACTCGGAATTACCAAAAGCAAGAAGAAATTGTTTCTGATGTAGATATTAGCAATGGAGTGGAATTGGTACCCATTTCTTTCTGTAATGAAATTGACAATAGAAAGCTTCCACACTTTAAGTACAGAAAGACTATGTGGCCACCAGCATATTATCTAAACAACTTTTCCAACATGTTTACTGATTCCTGTGACTGCTCTGAGGGCTGCATTGACATGTGAGTAGAAAAACGACATTTCAAAACTATTCTGAATATAGGGACCCTTTTCAAGAAGTCCTACTGTGAATTAATGTATCTTTAAGAATCTAAAATGAAGAAAAGTGCTATCTCACTTGCAATAAGAAAGAAAACTGACAAACACAGTAACTTGAAATGTATTCTAAGAGTAAATATTTTCTTTAATCTAGTACCATAGTCATAATAGTCATTGCTATTTTACGGTGCTAGACACAGTGATGGTTACTTTGCAAGCTTCCTTATTTAATCACAAAAACCCGATGTAGGTAGTATTATCTCTGTGTTAAAAGTGAGGCTTAGAGAGAGAAATTCAGAGACATCATAGGTCAGACAGTCCGAACATTTTATTTTCTTTTAGACAGTGTCCCACTGTGTTGCCCAGCCTGTTACTGAGCTGGTGGGCTCAAGCAGTTCTCAGCCTGAGACTATAGGCTCATGCCACACAACACATGGCTTAAACTCTTTTTTGGGGGGGTGGCGCTACTTGGAATTGAACTCACCTGTATTTTTATTTAAAAAAATTTTTGGAGACAGGATCTTGCTAAGTTGCCCACTCTATGATCTTCTTTTCTCAGCCTCCTAAACTGCTGGGGACTATGGGCTTGTACCACTGCACCAAGCAAACCTTCGTTCTTAAACACTGTAATACATTGTATTTTATTTTTATATAAAAATTATTTCCTGGCTAATTTTTTTAGAAATTCAATGATGTTTGCAATTAATATTCTTAACATGCCATTAAAAAATGAAATCATGTTCTAATATGTACTTGGAGGGTACGTAGGTATGAAGTTGCGTTAAATGTATACTGTAATGCAAAATCAGCTACCTGTACTAGGCCAAAGAAAAAATCATGAAGAAAATGTTTATCTTACTGTAGGTCATAGTCAAAAATATTTTGTGGCACTGGGGATTGAACTCATGACCTTGTACTTGCCAGGCAGGCGCTTAGGCCACTGAGCTAAATCCCCAGCCCTTGTCTTTTTGAGTCAGGGTCTCACTGTGCAGTTCAGACTGGCCTTGAGCTCACTTTGTAGCCCAGGCTGGTCTCAAACTCACAAGGATCCTCCTGTCTCAGCCTCCCGAGTGCTGGGATTACAGGGGTGAGCCACCACGCCCAGCTCATAGTCAAAAATATTTGAAAGCCAGTCCTTTGAAATTGTTTACACGTGTACTTAATAATGATGATGATGATGTTCACAGTAGTACTGTTACATTGAAAACCTGTAAATAGCTCAGCTGTGAACCAAGTAGTCAGTTGCCAAAAACTGTAGGAAACTCAGAAGAAATTAACTATATTTATATATTTCATTTATGAGTCTCAGAAACATTATATTGAGTGAGGCGTGGTGGCACACTTGTAATCCTAGCACTTGGGAGGTTGAGGCCGGAGGATCAGGAGGCCAGCCTGGATTACATAGCATGACCCTGTCTCAAGAAACCAGTGGGTGAAGAAAAACATTACATTGAACAAAAAACAAGTTGTAATATAGTGCCAATACAGGGAAAACTGTAGGTGGTTGGGATATATATAAAGTATGAAGGGTGGCATATCTTCAGTTTTATCTCTAGTGCTTTTTTTATATTGGTAATATCAATAAATATTGATTTTTAATATATAATTAAGTTTATTGGTGCATTTTAGATATCCGTAATGATCATATTCATCATAGGGAATTCATACCTGTACATGATTACATTTTGATTTCTGTATTTTTCCCATTCCCGTCCTCCCTTCAATCTATCTTCCCCTCCCTATTTACAAAGCTTTGTTCCTATTTTATTCTTTTTGTAAAAATCTTTTTTTCCCCTTTTGCTTTACTCCCTTTTCCTCTTTCCCCACTCTAGTTCTTTCCTTTAGAATAGTTTCTTCCCATTTCACAGTACCTGTTTTACATTTTGGTCCTTTTTTACTCTTAGTTTCTTACACCAGGGAGACAATGTGATGGTTACACATGTGAGTCTGATTTATTTCACTTAAGAATATGGTCTCAAGTTGCATTCATTTATCTAGAAATGCCTCAGATTTATCCATCTTTATGGCTGAGTAGTACTTCACTATGTTGGAAAAAAAAACACATTTTCTCCTTGGTTGATGGACATTTGAGTTGTTTCCATGATTTAGCTGTTACAAAATATGCTGCTATAAACATAAGTGCATATATATTGCTATGGATGTTGTTTTTAATTCTTCCAGGAAGATACTCAGAAGGGGAATAGCTGGGTCAAATGTAACCTCTAATCCTAGTTTTTTGAGGAAATTCCATACTGATTTCCATAGCAGTTGCACCAGTCTACCCTCCCACCAACAATGGAGAAGGGTTCCTTTTTCCTTGTAGCCCCTCCAGCATTTGTTGTTGGTTGATTTCTTGATGATAGCCACTCTTTCTGGAGTGAAGTGCTTTTTAAAAAAAATATTTATAGATATAGTATATAAGTGTAAGAGTCATGTATATGTAGCAAAAAAATGAACTAGCCAAAATGCTGACAACTAATTCTAAGTGGTGGATAAAATAAGGATGTTTGTTACACTATTTGTGTTTACTGTACTTTTCAAAAGCCTTACAAAGTGATGTGAAAAAAGCAATTACAGATTTTTTTATAGTACATGTTTGTAGCACATATTTATATTCATTATGGGAGACAGTATAGATTTTTACATCTGTAAACAGAATACAAATGTTTTTATTGGTTTTCTTTTTCTTCTATTGCAAACAGCAGCCATCACTACAATGTGTGATACATATATATGAAATACAGAAGAGACTCATAAAGGAAGAGTGTGAAGTCACTTATTCAGCTAAGGAGATAAAGATCCAGAGATTCTAACCAGTTCACCAATAGTAACATACCTAATTAATAGCTGGGATGTCAATGGTCCTTACTTTCTATGGGGCATGAGTGAGTCCCAGTTAAGTTAAAAAATCATCTGAATAGTTAGGGCAAAAAAAAATGTAAATTCATTTTATAGTTACAAGTGTCTGGCAACAAACTAAAAAACTTCTAGTAGCCAGATACCTAGTATCAGTGTCTCCAGTGTATTGCTACTGGAGTGAGAAAAAACTAAGGACATCTATAAAATTGTGCTTCTGTGTATCCATTGTAGAAGAGCAGAGCTAGCAGAATATTCACAAGCTTCTGCTGAATAAGAAATGAAAATAATTAGCCATGTGTGGTCGTGGTACACACATCTATGATCCCAGCACTCTGTAGGAGAGGCAGGAGGATCTCCAAGAGTTCAAGGCCAGCATGAACTACATGGCAAAATCCTGCCTCAAAAAATGGAAAACACAGCCAATGACAACGAAAAACGGGAGAAAAGAAAGTAATTCATTTTGAATAAAGAAAACCCATGTAGTTAAATGTTTATTTCATGAGTAAATAAAGTGCAGTGCAATGTATAATTACTTATAAACTTTTTAATAGATTTTGTCTTTCAAAGAGGCCCATTCTGTTAGGGAACAAGTTTCCATATGGTCCATAAACCAAACAGCTGTTCTAAATGCTATTACATCATTTATACATTTATCAATTAACTTGGGTGTTTAAAAGCTCTCATTTCTCTTTCTATTGCCTTTCTTTTAGAACAAAATGTGCATGTCTTCAGCTGACAGCAAGGAATGCCAAAACTTCTCCCTTGTCAAGTGATAAAGTAACTACTGGATATAAGTATAAAAGACTACAGAGACAGATACCTACTGGGTAAGATACCTTGAAGATTAATTGCCCAGTATTTGTATTTGGAAAGGTGGGGATGCTTTTTTATTATTGGTGGTCTGGTGGATGCTGTTCAAATCCGTTTCTAATACTAAAAATCTAAATTAGTAGCAAATAATAATACAGAAAATTCCCAATGTATTGTCTTGGAAATGAAACAAAGAGACCACATATATGTACAGCGTAGAAAATACTCAAATACTTGTCTGTTTTAAATCTGACTCTTAGCCCTCCCTGTAGGATTGGCCTACTTTGGACAGCCATTTCCCTGTTAAGAAACACACTGCTCAGTGCTCACCTAAGACTTAGTAATTTTCAACATTTCAAGGTTGATATTACTAAGTGCTGGATTACAAGGCAGGACACTCCAATGGGGGCTGAATTCAGGGCCTCACTTGCGAGTGCTGTTCTATCACCAAGCTACATCCCAAGCCTCCACCAGGCCTTTCTGTTTCATTCCAAGCCAAGCCCTCATCCCAGCACCTAAGCAGTGGAAAAAGGTCATTGCTCAGAAATCTTGAATTGCTAGGATTATAACTTCACTTTTGACGGATGGAGACCAAGATGGTGGAGCAGTAAGCAGCAGAGAACAGCTTCTCAGAGAATTGCCGTCCAGATGATGGAATAGAGCATCATGAGGAAGACAAGAAAGGAAGTGGGTCCACTGGACCCAGGAAGAATCTGAAGTGCAAACTGAAGCCCACAGAGAGTGAAGAGAAAAACTTAAAGGAAGAAGGAAGTAGGCAGTGGCGCCTTCTCCCTGAGATGGACTCACTGTGGGGGAGGAACTGTTTGAATGTGTGAATGCAGGGTCATGGCAATGGTGACTGTGACGGCCGGTGATCCCAGAGGCCTCTGTAGAGAGTCGCAGCAGTGGAGGGGAGCAGTGAATGTGAAAGACTGCACTGGCTGGCATTGAGTGCAGGGGTCTTAGTACTACTGCAGGAGAGAGCAATTAGCTGGGAGCTATCTTGGAGATGGGCTGGCTGAGCTCAGAACTCAGAACTGCTGTCAGCTACCTCTAGCAGAAACCAACCGGGCTCAGAACCATGGAAATTGCTTGGACGGCAGCAAGCCCGATGTGTTTGGTCTCAGGGCAGGCCTGCTGAGGTTATTCACTGCCCTGCAAAAAAGCTACTGCTGGCTTGCCAGGATAGATTGGCACAATTCGGGACTCTCTCCACAAGTTGTCTACTAGTGAAACCAGAGAGAATCCTGGAAGTGGCCTGTTTCTCTTGTACTTTTCTTTATTTTTTTTCCTCTTTCTTCTACATTGTTTTTATATGAGTGTGAACATGCTTCCTAGCCTCTTTGTGGGTATGGCTCTGTTCTTTTATCTCTTCCAACTGTCTTTTTCTTCAGTATTCTCTACCAGTGTCCCAAAGTTGGCATGATCCCCTTTTTCTTCAACTTTATTTCTAACCTCTTCCTCTTCCAGTTCTCCATTTTTTTCCTTAATCCATTTTGAATTTTAACCCCCAAAGGCAAAATTGACACATTAAGGACTTACATACTGCATATAATTTTCTGATTTGTTTTACATTTTGTTATATAATCACAAATCTAGTTCATTCGGTTAAAAGTGACAAATTAAGTGTTAGCTCAGTTTCTCATTTTCTAGGCTGTGTTTGATACTAGTGGTACCACTATAGCCAAAATTGACATAATTCTTCTAAACGCCTGTTGGTTCAATAGAAGTTGAACCTCAAACTTCTAGAAAGAGAAGAGCAGGGTAAATTATAAAGATCAGAGAAGAAATTAACACTGGAGACCAAAACAAAACAAAACACAAAGAATCAATCAGACTTGGTTCTTGGAAGATTAATATTGACAAACTCTTACCAACCTTATCAAAAAAGGAAAGAAAAGACTCAAATCCACACAATTAGGAATGAAAATGGTGAAATTGCAACAGATCCTGCAGAAATCCAGAAGATCACCTATACCTACTTTGAAAACTTGTATTCTAATAAGATGGAAAATACAGAAAAGATGGACAGATTCCTAGATACATACCAATTATCAGTGCTGAATCAAGAATATATAAAAGTTTTAGCTGGGCCTGGTGGCATGCGCCTGTAATCCCAGCACTTGGGAGGCTGAGACGGGAGAATTGTTGCGAGTTCGAGACCAACCTGGGCTACAAAGTGAGCTCAAGGCCAGCCTGAACAGCATAGCGAGACCCTGTCTCAAAAAGGCAAGGGCCAGGGATTTAGTTCAGTGGCCTAAGCGCCTGCCTGGCAAGCATGAGGTCATGAGTTCCTTCCCTGGTGGTGCAAAACAAAAAAAAGAATGTATGTAAGTTTTAAATAAACCAATGTCAATTAATAAATTTGATGATGTAATTAAAAACATATCAAAGAAAAGCCCAGGCCTTGACAGATTCACTGCTGAATTTTACAAGAAATTTAGAGAAAGCCTAACACCACTACTTCTCAAAGTCCTTAATGAAATTGAAAGGGGAGCAGTACTCCCAAATTCATTCCTACAAGCAAGCATTACCTTGATACCAAAACTGGAGTAGGACCCAACTAAGAAAGAGAATTACAGGTCACTCTTGATGAAGATAGATGCAAAATTGCTTAATAACATACTGGCAAACAGAATGCAGCAAATTTTCAAGATTATATACACCATGATCAAGTGGGATTCATCCCAGGCATGCAGGGATAGTTCAACATACATAAATCCATAAATGTAATACAGCATATTAACAGAGCCAAGGTGAGAAATCATATGATCATCTCAATACAGAAAAAGCTTTTGACAAAGTCCAGCACCCAGTCATGATACAATCCCTACAGAAAATTGGAATAGATGGTCTTTATCTCAATCTGATAAAAGCCATCTATGACAAACCAACAGCAAACATCATGCTAAATGGAGAAAACTAAAAGCCACTTTAATAAATGGTGATGGAAAAACAGGAACAAGAGAAGGATGTCCACTGTCTCCACTCTTGAATTCAACATAGTCCTGAAAACTTTAGCTGGAGCAATTAGACAAGAGAAAGAAATAAAAAGAAATAGAGAGGAAAAGGAGCTAGACTATCCTTAATTTGCAGGTGACATGATACTCTACATAAAACTCCACCAAAAGCCTACTGGATTTAATAAGCAAATTCAGTAACATAGCTAGATACAAAGTCAACACTTAAAAATCAGTAGCCTTGTAGAGGAATAGCAAACTCACTGAGAGAGAAGTCAGAAACAACACCTTTTTAAATAGCATCCACAAAAATGAAATACCTAGGAATCAATCTAACAAAGGATGTAAAAGGCCTCTGTTAAAAACTACAGTACTCTGAAAAAGGAGATTGAAGAGGATATTAGAAAATGGAGAGCTATCCTGTGCTCTTGGGTAGGAAGAACCAATATAGTGAAAATGTTCATACTTCTAAAACCGTTACACAGATTCCATGCAATCCCAATCAAAATTCCAATAGTGTATCTCACAGAATTGGAGAAAACAATCTTAAAATTATCTGGAACTAGAGGAGACCTAGAATAGCAAAGGAAATCCTGGCCAACAAAGACAAGACAGGGCATCACAATTCTTAACTTGAAATTATATTATAAAGCTACTGTGATAAAAACAGCTTGATACTGTTTAAAAAAAAAAAAACAGACCCAAAGATCAATGGAATAGATTTGACGATGGAGAAACAACTCCAGACACACTAAGCCACCTTATCTTTGATGCATTCACTGGAAGAAAGATAGCCACTTTAATAGTGATGGAAAAACTGTCTCTACACATGCTGAAGATTAAAACTAAACCCATATCTTTCACTACCCTCTAAGCTAAAATTGGAATGGATCAAAGATCTTTGTATTGAAACAGAAACATTAAATCTGCTGGAAGATAGAGTAGGTAAAACTCTTGAAGACACTGGTGTAGGCCAAGACTTGATGAACAAAACCCTGATTGCATAGGAACTATTATGAAGAATCAACAACTGGGGTCTCACCCTGTTGAAAAGCATTTGCACAGCAAGAGAAACCACCAACAGAGTGAAGAGACAACCCACAATGTGGGAGAAAATGTTTGCCATCTGTACCTCACATAAAGGATTACTATGGAGAACATAAAAAGAACTCAAAAAAATCAGTCCTCCAGGATTTAAAGACCCAATCCAAAAATGGACATCTGAGGTAAATACACACTTCTCAGATGAAATACAAACAACAAATAAATTCGTGAAAAAATGTTCAACATCGCTGGTAATATGAGAGATGCAAATTAACAGTGAGGTTCCACGTCACTCCAGAAAGAATAGCCAGGATCAAGAAATCAACTAATAACATGCCGGAGGGGCTGTGGGGAAAAAGGAACTCCTCTACTGTTGGTGGGAGTGAAGACTGGTGCAACCACTGTGGGAATCAGTGTGGAGATTCCTCAGAAAACTAGGAGTAGAGGTCCCATTCAATCCAACTATTCCCTTTTTTGGGTATCTTCCCAAAATATTTAAAAACATCATATCATAGTGATACATGCGCACCCATGTTCATAGCAGCACAATTTGTAACAGCTAAATCTGTTACAACCTAAATGCCTATCAACTGAGGAATGGATAAAAAAGATGTGGTACTTGTATACAATGGAGTACTACTCAGCCATAAAGAAGGACAAAGGTGAGACTTTTATAGGTAAATGGATGCAACTTGAGACCATACCCATATGTGAAATAAATGAGACACATGGGTAAACATCATTTTGTCTCACTAGTGTGAAAAGCTGAAAGAATAAAACATGTATATATATGTATATAAAAAATAGTTAACATAGTTATACTACTGATTTCTCTGAGTTCATTGAAGAGAAAGATTTGTGCTGGCGTTCGGACTGTTGAATGCAGATTTCTTGTGCTCTGGATGAATGATTTGGGGATGACAGTGCTCAATGTATGATCCAGTGTTTCCCCCAATTGATACGTTTTGAAATTTCATTTTTTCCCTTTTTTTCTCTTTGAAATAAAATGGATTTGAAAAAAAAGTTGGTATTATTGAAATAGCAGCATTAGAAACACAAACAGAGAAATTTTTCTCTTAGCAGTGTCCTTTCTAAACATTTTAAAACAGCTGATATTTACTGTGTATCAGGTGTTATGTCAGGAACTTTGTAAATATTGGCTCAATTGCTTTCACAGAATGGCCCTGTAAAATAGTTACCATTACATGATCCCCATTTTCAAGAAACAGATAAGCCAGGTGTGAGGGCACCTGTAATCCCAGCACTAGGAAGCTGAAGCAGGAGGATTGCCATGAGTTAAATGCTAGCTTGGGCTACATGGTGAGTTCAAAGCCAGCATGAATTATATAGAAGATCGTGTCTCAAAATAAAACACAAAATTAATTAAATAAAATAGATTTAAAGAAAACACATAGATTTTTTAAAAATAGATTTAAAATAGAAGTTTGATTGAAACTCAGGCAGTCTAGCACTGCAGCACTCAGAACTTTCATACTTAGTATACTTTTGTCAGTAATTATCTGTGGCAGTGAAATAACAGTGTAGACCAGTGTTTGCTTTGTTGGGGTGTGTGATTTTCTCTTCTGCATTATTTTATTGACAGCATTTATGAATGTAGCCTGTTATGCAAGTGTAATCGACGCATGTGCCAAAACCGAGTTGTCCAACATGGTCCTCAAGTGAGACTGCAGGTGTTCAAAACCGAGAAGAAAGGATGGGGTGTACGCTGCCTGGATGATGTTGACAGAGGCACATTTGTTTGCATTTATTCAGGTAAAACAAAGATTTATTTTTTGATTACTCTCCAATAAGATACACATTCCTGTATATTATACATTTTCCTAGCTGGGATATTGAGATCTTACAGGAAGGTAAAGAACAGTATGATCTTAGAGACGCATTAGAGGAGACAAATGACTGTTACTTGAGAATAATTTTTTTTGGTGGTATGGAGAATTGAACCCAGAGCCTTTGCATCCCAGCCCTTTTTTTTTATTTTAAGGCAGGGTCTCCCTAAATTGCCATGCTGGACTTGAACTTGCGATCTTTATGCCTCAGCCTCCCAGAGTGCTGGGATTTCAGGTGTGCACCATAACACCCAGTTAATGATTTTTAAATAAATATCTGCCTAGGATGGTTCAGGCTTTTACATGTGTTTAGGTGACTCCATTTTGAGGACTCCACTTGTTACCCATGATTATTCTGAAGCAGTGTGCTACAATTATGCATTTATCGATTTTTTTGGGCCATGCTTCCAAAGCGATACATGTTGTTCCCCCATCATATCGTCCGTTTACTTCACCATATCAGACAAAAAAATTCTCATTTTTGTGATGCAAGAAAATTCACATTTCTTACTGTGATGTGAGAAAGGTTGGGAAACGTGGCTTTAAAGCCTGTCTAAAGGAAATATGCCAGATGGAGTCTTAGCTGCTGATGAGCAGGGACTGAACCAACTGGCTCATCTGAAATTCTAGGTTCAGTCCAGAGACAGTGCAAGCAGCAGCTCACAAGAGTAGTCAGACTTGGATCTCTGCCACATACCTACGTGTACATATACTATACAGTGTACCTAGACATTCATTATCTCATATTTCTCAAAATAACTCTTGAATAGAAGCTGCCTATAAAATACCAATGGATGGGGCTGGGGATTTAGCTCAGTGGCATAAGCACCTGCCTGGCAAGTGTGAGGTCATGAGCTCGATCCCCAGTACCAAAAAAAACAAAACAAAACAAAAAAAAGTGCTCTCCAGGAAGTATCATTGGCAGAATCTGCATTCCTAGAAAATGTACCTAACATATCTCTCTGATCTACTTAACATGAATAAAAATATCTAGCTTCTAATTCTGAGTTGGTAACTGTAATTTTGAATTCCTTAAGGGAAAATGCATGAACTGGAGGCTAAGATTTTACTGTTATTCAGGACTTGATGTGAAAACAATAGGTACTTATCACCACTGTTTGAAATAGGTCATTTTTGGCCTGGTGGTGAGGCATGTGCTTGAGAGACTGAGGCAGGAGGTTCACTGTGAGTTCAAGGCCAGTCTGGGCTACATGAGCAAGCTCGGGGGCAGCCCGCACTACATAGAGAGATCCTGTCTCAAAAACAAAACAAAACCAAACAAAACGGTCATTTTCTAAACAAGTGTTAGTTTCAAATATAAAGCCTTTTTATCTAGGCACAAAAGCTGCAATTTTAAGACAATGTATACCTTTGTCTAGAATACTTTCTGACTTTTTTTTAAGTTTATATTACTACTATAGCTAAATTCCCTTTTTGTGCTATACCAAAATGAACAAATGCTTCTTTCAAATACTCAGTTTTTTTTAAATGCGTGGAAGATAGATCCCTCATTGGTGTGTTGGAGTTTGTTTGTTCTGAGGTTTACATATTTTGCAGCAGTTTTCTAGGATAAGTTAATGTGTTTATCTGTATTCTAGAAGTAAAATCCACAGATCATAGGGTCCTTTAGTTACAGAGCAGAAACAGACATGTCCATTTGTTTTTAGCAATTATATTATCTTCTGACTTGGTCACACTCTTTATTTTTTTCTTTTAGGAAGATTATTGAACAGAGCTAACTCTGAGAAACCTAATGCTGTTGATAAAAATAGAAAAGAAGAAAATATTACGAAAAATATATTTTCAAAAAAGAGGAAAATAGAAATTGCATATTCAGATCGTGAGGCTGAAGTTATCCCATTAGAATTGGAAACGCATCTTAGAAGTGATAAAACTGAGGATTGTCCACATAAGTTTAGTAATAATCCAGAAGAGCCTGTGATGTAAGTAATGCTTGGGAATACAATTAGAGTGAAATCTGAGTTATACATCAAGAGTAGTTCTTTCTCCTTTCTTTCTAACTCCCTGATTCCCACTCCAGTATATCATCTTGCTTCAGATGCTGTAAACTTACCACTGAGAAACCCAGGATATTTATTTTTTACGGATGCCATGTTTTGCTGTCTTTCTATTTAATATCACCATTCTATTTCCAAAGTTTTTATAGGTTCTTTATCTTTTTTTTCATTATGCCTCAAAAATTACTGGCTTTAAACTATGATTATATTTCTTTCAGTAATGAGCAGTAGGCATAATTGTTTTTACATAAATTACTGATACGCATTTAATAGTAATATTGCCTATAATTTCATGGTTCAATAAAGGGAATTTTCAGCACTATACCAAATAACTTTTTTGTTGTTGTTTTCAGGGAAATGAACTATAACAATATTTCAAGAATTCAGTATCATCCAGGTAGAAGTCCTAAATTCAAGACAGCCATTTTTCAACAGAACGAAACAAAGATGGTAAAAATTGCAAAATGTAGATGGAGGCTCTTCTGAGAGCTTTTCTTTACTTAGTTCAAAATGTTTATGTGACTTAATAGTTTATAGAATTTTTTGTATTGTTTTGGAATGGTTAGGCTGTTGCAAGTGTTAGGACATGTTTTATTTACTTAGTATTATCCACGGTAGTTCATGTGTTTCCAACTTAGGTATATAAGGAGAATTTTAGTCATGTCCTGACAGTGGTCTCTCCTGAGACTGAGAGCTGAGTGACAATTTGTGGGAAGTGCTAAAGTGTTCAAAAGGAACAGTGATATATAATAATAAAAATGGTAATTTAGATTAAGAAGACAGTCTTGAGATAAGATGAAGAAAAGATGTAACTTTATAAAGGAATTATCTAGAAAGCATTTTATGTGGCAGCCTGTGAAGGATACATTTTTCAGACTGAGCTTGGAGCACTAATCAAAAGACTGAAACTTGAAGCAGAGAAAGGTACGGGAAAAAGAACAGAAACAGACATAATGGTAGCATACAGTAGGCCTTGTTGATAAAAAATGAAAACTACTGTTCATGTTGTATAAATATTTGCCCTCAGCCTACTAACAGTAAATGCCTTGAAGTGTCATTCGATTTATGAAAGATTAGGCCATGTGAGCAGGTAGACCTGAGTTTAACCTCTGGCTTTGCTGCTTACTAGCTGGATGACATCTCCCTACATTTCTTTTTATCTGTAAAATGAGGGTGGTAGTATATATTTCAGGGTTCGGAGGATTAAATTAGATAAACATCAGAAACCTTGCTTAGCACAGGGCTTGGCACTCGATTGAGGGTTCAATAAATGTTGACAATTCAGATGCTAAGAATTTAAAGAAAACAATAATGGTCATCATTTAGTCAACAATTAGTTGGGTGCTGAACATTATCCTAAGTATACAATGTAACTCTTTTAAAGTTACCATTACCATTGAAAGTGATTGCAGTGTTTACAATGCATAAAGACAGGCAATTTCTTTACTCTCCTTTGAAGTAACTAGCCAGTGTTTTTTATCTTCGTGAATTTACAGTTGAAGCTAAGCTTATAATCTTGTATCAGTATTTTCTCAGTACTGGGGATGATTACAGCTGAGATACAGACATGTACTGGATTTTAATGCCCAAAGAATGTCTTAACAGTCTTTGTAGATATGGCTTAATAAAATACCTAGAGTAGAGCACAGACAAAAAGAGTGAAACATGTTGACTCAGTTCACCTAAAGACTCATGAACTCAGCTTTGATGCTTTTCAAAACTCATCTATCATAACAGACTATGAAGAATGACACTTGATGAAAGAGGCCTAACTGCTAAATACTTTTTCTTGATCTAGAAAGTAAAATCACTTTTTTACTTCTTTTTAAGGAACTTACTTCCTTGGATTCTGTCACCTCAGGAGAAAACAATGGATTTCTGAATTGTAAAGCCAGGAGAAAACAAAGTAGGCTTTGTTCTGCTTTGTTATTGCCTGCCTCTTCTGCTTGCTGCTTGCCTATCACTCTTGCTTCCCTATTGTGGCTTTTCTTAGATTTCATAACAAACCTTCATTTGTCACAAAAGTTACAGTTTGTTCAGCTCAGAGAGGCAAACTGTGGTTTGTGAGCCAAATCTGGGCTGCCACCTGCTAAGTATGGCCCATGAAGGAATGATTTTTAAATAGTTGAAAAAAAAATCAGGGCCGGGCGTGGTGGCACACACCTATAAGCCCAGAACTCAGGGGGCTGAGGCAGGAGGATCCTTGTGAGTTCGAGACCAGCCTGGGCTACAAAGTGAGCTCAAGGCCAGCCTGAACGGCATAGTGAGACCCTGTCTCAAAAAAAAAAAAATAAGGGCTGGGGATTTAGCTCAGTGGTGTAAGCACCTGCCTGGCAAGCGTGAAGTCCTGAGTTTCATCCCCGGCGCTGCCCAAAAAAAAAAAAAAAAAAAAAAATTGGGAATATATTTCATGACACTTAAAAATTAAATGAAATTAACAATTTCAGTGGCTATCAATTTTTATTGGACCACAGCCACAGTGATTCATTTGCATATTGTTTCTACTTTACACTATATCAGCTGAGCAGAATACTTACAAAAGAAGCTACATGGTAGCAAAGCCTGAAATGTTTGTTTTTTGGCCCTTTACATAAAAAGTTTACTGACCTTCTGGCCTGATACATGGTGCACATGCCTGATTCTGTGTGGTCCACAGATGTTGTCTATGGCTTTGGAGGCACCTTCCAAAGCAGCTACTTTCCAACTCTTTATTTTGAACTCTTGTAAAAATAAACACAGATCACTCTTGCGGTAGTCCAGACATCACCATTGAGGGCATGCTCATCATGACTAGTGAAGGTTAAAATATTAGTACCTATGTGCTTGTCTTTCAGTTACCATCCCCCCTGCCATACTGAATGGTACAACTGGGGAAAAGCCTGATTTATGATACTTTTGTATTTCAGTGTCTCCCTCAGCAGAGAGACATTGCTAGGGGATATCCTTTTTTTGAGGAACTAACCATTGTTGCCTCTTTTCCCTTTGAGCCTCCTTATATTTGCCACCCTAGTACTAAACGATAGAGACTGGGGAAGGCATGGCGGCTCCATTATAGAAAAAAGTCTATTAAGAAAGGGAATCTTCTATATTATATTTATTTCACCGTTTAATCTGTGTGAGCCATAAGTTGCTTTTGGTTCTTCTGCCACTTTCATTGACAACTATGATGCATATAGCAGGCAGTCCGATATTGTAATTATGTAACTAGTGTGGCTTACAAGTAACCCTTGATTAAAATACAAGTACTGTAGAAGTAACAGTCACAACAGGACTGAGTAAATCAAGATCCTTAAAGATTTCCTTTTTAGTAGTTTTTAAATTTTTAATTGACACATCATAGTTACATATATTTATGGGGTACAGTGTGACATTTGGTACATCATACAATGTGGAATAGTCAGATCAAGGTAACGTATATTTATCAAATCAGACATTTATCATTTGTTTATGTTGGCAATGTATAAAATTCTCTGTTATTTTGAAATATACAACCAATTTTTGCTAACCATAGTTAACCTTCTGTACTATACAGAGAACATGATAGAATATCAGGACATTAGAAGTTACTCTAATATATATGTATGGAACATTAGAACTTATTCCTCTGCCCAGCTGTACTTGTTAACCATCCTTTTTCTACTCTCTCCCCCCTACCCTTCCAGTCTCTGGTAAACATATTCTGCTCTAGCTTCTGTGAGATTACCTTTTTATCTCTAATATAATTTCTTTGTGCCCCTGCATTAGGTGACACAAGTAGGTTTATCTTAATGCTTTCACTTATCCCATCTGACATTTATTCATGTCTTTAAATACTGTCAGAAAATTGTTTTCATTATTGGGCAAGAAAAATAATTTAAGCACTTTGTCTGCTTTGCAATATTGTTTATAAAGTATACTTATTAAATGATTATCTAGCAAAACACCAAACATGAACATGTACAAAGCCCTTGCAGCACAGCTGTTGCTGTAGAGATTTGTAGACAAACAGTCTTCTCAGGCCTTTCATGGGCCTCATAGCGGCCTAAACTGCCTCCTAATTTCCCACACTGTTGCATCTATTTAGAATATAATTACATGCAAATTTCAGAGTTAAAGAAAGTTTGTTAAGATCAGAGATTAAATATAGTAATGAGGAAGCAGCCTGTAGATTCATTAAAAAACAATACTTCTTTATAGTAGAAAGAATGCACTTTATGATCCAGTTAGGGTTTGTTTCCCCTGTTGTATTACAAGTCAGGCAAACCTGTTTTAACCCTGAGACTCAAAATTTTTCTTCGTAAAATTAAAGAAATACTACCCACCTTAACAAATTGGAAAGATTCGTGATAAAGCAACTAGTATCAATTAATCTCAGCACTGTTGTTCAGTCATATATATTTCTTGACAATTCCTTCCTGACATTGTCTATCAGAGGACTCAAGTTCAAACCAAGTTGGAGATTGTGAAGATATTCAGCTGCATGAATCAGATGTGATAGATATAACTAAATGTAGAGAAGAAACTCCACCAGGGGACAGATGTAACCCAGCAACCACATTTGACAATGAAAATATTAAAGATTTTGAGGTTCAAATAAAAACACAAGAAGAAAACCCTCCAGCATGTCAAAAGCAGCAGGCTTTGTCTGATGATGAGCTGCTAGGTGAAACTAAGAATAGTTCATCTACTTCTCCAGCGAAGTCCAGTAAAGGAAATATGTTTTTATTGGATGCCACAAAAGAAGGAAATGTGGGCCGCTTCCTCAATGTGAGTATAGGTGCTCAGATTTCTATTTCTCAACAACTTCTCCCCTGTGCTGCTTTTAAAGTGTCATGAGAAAAATACGATTAATGGATTCTAAAGCCAGAACTTAGGTTAGGGTTTCAGTCTTCAAGTTGTGTGTCTGGAATATTTCTTAATCGCTAATGTCTCATTTACTACCTCTGTAATTTAGGAATAATAACTGTTTAGGATGTTGTAAGGAACTAACATGCTTGAAATTGGCTAGTAAACAATTGCTTTAAAAAAAAAAAACCTCTAAGAAATGGTACTGTAAGAAAAGTATATAAGTACATTAAAAAGTTTTAAAGCCTACTTGCCCAAGTTGAAAAAAATGTATGATCAGGAAGACATCATTGAAATTAAATGATGGTAGACTTGTCATCTTAATGAGTCTTGTGACAGATGAGTGTTTTGAGATGGCTGCTAGTAAGTAACTTAACAGTATCAGAATGTTGGAATGATGGTAATGTGAGGAGAGAGTATCATCAGTATAAATAATGGCTGTATTTAGCAAAGAAATCAATTGTTCATATGGCTCCCCTCCAGAGGTCCTGTTTTATACTAGAATATAAAAATTGAAGTGTGTTTTGTTTTGTTTTGCACTACTGGGTATTGAATGCAGGACCTTCGTACTGAGCTGTATCTCCAGCCCTTCTTCATTTTGAGACAGGATCTCACCATTTTTTCTAGGCTGTACTCAAACCTATGATCCTCCTGCCTTAATCTTCCAGAGTGCTGGAATTACAGGCCTACATTAATATGGTGTATATTCTTCATATTTTTTGTGCCCAGCATGGCGGTACACACTTTTGGTCCCAGCACGTGGGGGACTGAGGCAGGTGGATTACCATGAGTTCAAGGCCAGCTTGGGCTACATAGTGAGTTCAAGACCAGCCTTAACTACATAGATAGACCTTGTACAAAAACAAAACTTCTTTGTGAAAACTGTTTTCTTTAAAAAAATAAAAACCCTGCCATGAAAAGTACCATGCCCTCATCCACTGTCTCTCCCCACTCTACATTTTTGACTTTCTTGTATATCCTAGTATTTCTCCAAAGTAAATATATGTGTGTTTATCCTTTTTTTTTTTGTTTTTTGCGGCACCGGGGATTG
>RJWT010009612.1:0-24981 GCA_004365215.1 Cuniculus paca | reverse complement strand
AAAAAAAAAATGCCTTGTCAATTACCTGTTGATTAATAATTATAGATATTTTTCTATCTCTAGTCATTTAGCATCAGTCTTTATGAAAAAACAGTCTGTCTTCAAATATTACCCTATGCAGGCTCAATGTTGAATTCAACTGCAATAAAAATACTTTCAATTGATAAACCAACCCCTTCTTTGACCTGAATCCATAGCCCCAAAACAATCACATCTTTTGCTCCCTTTGAAAAGAAGCTTTTCCTAGTATACATCAGTTAATGGCACTTTTGAATCAGGTACTAATTTCTTAACCTCTTAAAGCTTGTAATCTTAACTAGTATGATATATTTTAACTACATTGCTTGATCTACTAAAATTTATTTTGACATATAAAAAGTGAGAGGTTTAAGGCACTATGCCTATAAAAATTAAATTAATAATTTAAAATATTAAAAAAGGTAAACTTCCAAGGTAAAACCCATAAGAAACAAACAGAAACATTTTCTGGAAACTGTCATTATGGGAACTCTGGTGTTACCAAATTTAGGGAACTTCAGTGGAGCTGTAATAAATATGACCAAGGAACTAAATGAAAGCATGCTTAAAGAGTTACAGTATGTTCTGGTTATGATGGTGCAGGCTCATGGTCCTAGCACTCAGGAATCTTAGGTAGGAGGATCAAGAGTTCAAAGCCAGCCTGTGCTACATAATGAACTCAAGGCTGGCCTGAAACACATACCTAGACTTTGAAAAAACAAAATAACGATAAAAATCTGAATTACATAAGTGATCTTTCACCAGATAGAGAATATCTAAAGAGAAATAGTAATTATAAAATTACTAGATGAGACTGATAGACTTGAGATGGCAAGAAGAATCAATGACTTTAAAGATTTATGAGTAGGAATTATTTGCAAAGGGTAGAAAGAATGAGAAAAATAGAACCTCATGGACTGTTAGGCAGTATCAGCAACACTAATGTGTGGGAGTTTCAGGAAGGCAGAAAAAATATTTGAAGAAATAATGGCCAACAGTTCCAAGTTTTATGAAAAATATCAATCTACATATTCAACAATGTCAATGAATTAAAGTTAGATAAACACAAATACAGCTGGGGATTTAGCTCAGCGGTGTAAGTGCCTGCCTGGCAAGCACAAGGTCGTGAGTTCGAACCTCAGTACCAAACAAACAAACAAAACACAAATAACAATGTGATCGATGTTTAAATACACCATGTATAACTGTTGAAAGAAAATCTTGAAAGTAGATTAACATGAAAACATTTATTAGAGATTATTGTTAAGGTTTTTTTCTTTTGCAGAAATCTACAATATGAGCTGGGTGTGCTTACACCGGTAATCCCAGCACTTGGGAAGTTGAGACAGGAGGATTGTTGTGAGTTCGAGACCAGCCTGAGCTACAAAAAGTGAGCTCAAGGCCAGCCTGAACAGCATAGTAAGACCCTGTCTCAAAAAGACAAAGGCCAGGGATCTAGCTCAGTGGCCTAAATGCCTTCCTGGCAAGTGCAAAGTCATGAGTTCAATCAAAAGAAATCTACAATATGATCCAAAATTTTATGTGGAAATTCACAGGACCCAGCATAGTAAATTTTGGGAGGATAGAAAAGGTTAGAAAACTTACATTTGTTGATTTTAGAATTTAATATAAAACTCCATTAAACAAGTGTGATATTGACATAAGGGCAGATACGTAGATCGATGGAATGGAATTGACTTTCTAGAGATAAACCCTTAGAATCATGACCAATGATTTTACTTATACGCTAAGTAAAAGAAGGGCTTTTATTAAGTATAAGTATTAATTATATGACATTCTAGAAAAACTTCAAGTATAGAATTCTGATGAACAGAACTGGTGGCAGAGTACTGACTGACTAAAGGAACACAGTTAATATTACAGTCACTGAAATAGTCTCTATTTTGATTGTGAATATGTTAACACCACATGTTTACTATATTTATAAATACTCCACCAAACTTTATACTAAAAACAGTGAGATTTTCCCATATGTAAGTTACTTCTAAATAACCTCAATTTTTAAAAAAGAACATTCTGAATTTAGTTATAACAACTTATCAGATATTAACAATGCAGTGAGGAGAGCATGAATTTACATGTATTCACCCCTTTTCCATGTTTCTCTGCATCATGTAGTCCAAACTAAAATCAGTATATTCTGGGATACTTTTCATTCAGTTCCAATTGCTATACATATCACCTCATTATCCTTAATAATCACTCTCATTAAAATATATGTAGGTTAAAATGTATGTGATTTCTTTTGTATTTTGAATTTTTTTGTTCACCTCCTAAAAGTTCGTAAATATTTATCTCATTGCATAACTGTGTATTTAAATTGTTGAAAGTATGACTGCCTCTAGCCAATCATATGAGTCTTATGGTGCCTTCAGTCACTTTTCCACCGAGTTCACTAACGTGTTTGATTGATGATAAAAAAATAAATAGGATCCATTTCAGAATTTCTTTCACATTATTGTATCTAACCATCTTTTGTCTATTATATTTATATATCTTTCTTTAAAGATTTTAGGACAAAAGTAAAGGAAAAATTACATGTTCGATGCAGATGATGAATTTAAATGAGGAAAATTACATTTTAACAGTTGGAGGATCCTGAGAACATCTGAGTAAAAATTTTTAAACATAGTTATACTACTCAAAGAGGAAAAGTAACTGGAATAGGGGAAAGGCTGAAAGAAGGAAGGGAAAAGGAAAAAGATATTAATTTGTATATATATACATAACATAGCTAAAATGACTACGCTACTATTTCTATTAGTTCTTGAAAAAGAAGAGTTAATACTCATATGAGTAGATCAATTTTTCATGTCTATATCTGATAATCTGATCAACCCTTTTGAATGTAACAATATGCAATATTACAACCATTGTTAAATTCCTATCATCTTGTTTTGAAAATGTATACTGTTATTGTTTTGGTTTGTTGTTGCTGTTTGTCTCTTTTGCTTTTTGTTTTTCTTTTCTGTGTCTTTTTTTCTCTTAAATAAATAAAAAAACATAAATTCTAGAAATTACATCATACAAAGTAATATTTCTGTAAAACAGAGTTATTGTGGTATAAATGTTTCAAAATATCACAAACTTGGTTATTCTAAAGAAAAATCAATGTGTACTTTTCTATGTAGGAACTTCACTGTAATCAATAGAAGTTTCACATTAAAATCCTGAAAAGTATCAAAGTACAATGAAAAGTAGGAAGCTAAGTACAAAAGTAATTAAGAATATGGGACAAAAATATAATTAAGATTAGAAAACCTCTGATAGCCATGCCTGGTGGGGCACGCCTGTAATCCCAGCACTTGGGAGGCTGAGGCAGGAGGATCATTGAGAGTTAAAGACCCGCCTAGGCTACAAAGTGAGCTCAAGGTCAGTCTGAACAGCATAGTGAGACCCTGTCTCCAAAAAACAAGGCCTGGGGATTTAGCTCAGTGGCCTAAGTGCCTGCCTGGCAAGTGTGAGGTCATGAGTTTGATCCCTGGTGCCACAAAAAAAAAAAAATACTCCAATAAGTTTAATATAATCTTTGCCATAAATATATGCATAATTACCTCTAAGGGAATAAGAACAAAAAGGACTAAACAGATTCACCAAAAGTATTATTTATATCATCGAATTGCTTTTCATTCTTATCCATTAGTTGCATAAAAATGTTTTTCTATTTTTGTAAAATGAACCCCTAATGAGAAACTTAAATTACGTGAGGAGCATCCTTTAACTGCCCATTATACTGACAAACAATATGTTTTGAAGCAGTCTTGCTCCTGTTAGGGGGATAAAGGGATCAGATAGCCTCAAGTTCTTCTGTTAGAAAAAAGAAAACATTCCTTCCCTTATTTCTATATGGGTATGATAATAAAACACTCCAAAAAGGCCCACAAAACAAAACTAAACTTTACATGATTGTAAAACACCACTTTAGTGATGAGGCTAATTTCACTGTAAATTGTGAGAAGCTAAGCAACTTCACTAGTGGCGGTATGATTTCATTTTCCTTTCCTCACATTACAGGACAGTTGGATTGAAGATGTTCATTTTCAGAGAATATACACACTAATTTGCACCTGTAAATTTTAATCTTAAAGTATTTTATCATACATTATTGCCTTATTTTGCCATCCAATTTGCCAAAGCTAGTGGTACTAATGCATTTGATACGTTGGGAAATGGTCTAGTGGGTAGGTTAATTTCATATAATTACTTAATGATGCCAGAATTAGCAGCTATGCCTCATTTCCACATGTGAACCTTATTATTTGTTATTTCAGTGACATTTTCTGACATAAAAAACAAATTAAAATTTCATTTGTTCTGTGGAGGCATGAAATTTAGCAAAATAAAAATTAAGGTTGAAAAATCAGTGTCCTTATCTATAAAATTGTTATTATGTATTCTTAAAGTTGTGATGACAACTGAATGACGCAGTTCATATTTGGAAGCTTAGAATTTTACCTAACTTATGGGACACCTCCCTTAATTATTTATTTCATGAGAGTAATAAAAATAATAGCCTGTGGTTATAATAGGGCTACCATGAAATGAAGGGTAAGCACTACTGCTGGAAGCTGTTAAGCTTGAATACAAATTTATTCTATATATGCTGTCTTTAAGAATGTTCCACATTTCCCGTTTTGTGTATCTAGGCCCTTTCCATTTCCTTTTTCCTCTTTGATCCCTGTGTTTTCGACACCTCAGACCCAACTGTATGTAAGTTCTGCCTTGTAAAAATACTTTCACACTTCCCTCATCAAGTTCTTCAGGCTCCTATGTAGCTCTGCGTTTGGGTTAGGCCTAAGAAACCTGTCCCATGGAAAAGTTTTTTCCCCTAATCTCTACATTTATTCTTGTCTGTGAAACTTTCTCTCAGATTTCTGACCTTGAGCCACTGTTGACACTTACAAAGTTTCTTTCCAAGCGTCAGGGAGGCCTGTGGCTGTTGGTGAGGAGGGTGACTGGACCCACCTGAGGAAAGACAAGGGCCATCACCCTGGACTCTTGGATTATAGGCTGTTGCCTTGAATGCCCCCTGGTTGGGAATTGCTGATGACGCTGAGGCATATTTGATATCATAATTATAAGTAGGTGCACAATGTGCCTGGCTTTCAAACTACACTGCAGTTCCCTCCCAGTCTCTGTCTGACATTAAAGGAGATAGTATCAATACCAAAGACTAAAGAGCATTGATTACATTTGTGAACTCTGTAACTCTAAAACCCACTGGAGATACCTCTTCGCCTACCCACAATATAGTAATCATTTTATTGGAAACTGTTATACTCACTGATATACCAACTGATTTCCAAACCAATCACTTCCTTTCAAGACAAAACTAAAAAAGTAGCCAAAGACTTTATAATTACCTAAGAAGCCATCTGAACACCACTGCTGCTAATGTGAGGTTAAAACCCATCCTTCATGTCTCCTATATTCTTTGATTGACTTCTTACTTTATTTCAGGAAAACTGTGTTCCCTTCAGCTTTTCAGATTGCTAGCATACTGACTTTTTCTTTATCTGATATTTATTGTGCGTCCTGGCAGACCCTCTAGAATTCTATGGGAGGATTTCATTTCAACCTAAATGTGTGTCTTGCCACTGTTGATATGTATTGATAAAAAGCTGCAGCATTCCCGGAGTGAATTCTTTTAAATCTTAACGTAATGATTAAGTTTGTTTTTCTTTCTTGGATTTCCAACTTGACTTTTGAGTTTGCTTATGTGGATATTGTCTGGTATTCCTAGCATATTTTAAATGTCTGAGGTAGTCATAGATTGATCAACATTTTATCAGCAGTTTTTAAAAGAAATACCTCTATAATCACTGTAGTGTAGACATCTACTGGTCTACCAACCATTGTTCTTTTTTTTTTTTCCTTTTATCATCTATAAATTAACTGGTACATTGTGCCTTGTAATGGTCCCTTCTCATGTTCAGATGAGAAATTAATTTCATTTGTTCCCTAACTACTTATTTTTTTGCTTTTATTTGAAGACTTGAGTAGTCAATAGGGAATTTTGTTCTGACAGGTAACAATCTGAAGTGTGGATGTTAAACTGAGTTCTGCATTTCACCTAGTGATAGTCAGTAACTGTTCTATTATTAATAAAAGATTGGATTCCATTCACTGGCTATCTGTCCCTGAATTCTAGTTTATATGGCTGTCGGTTTCTTTGAAACACAGATAATAATAACAATATTGAAATATCGTGAAAAGAAAAACTATTCATGTAAAACACTTCAACAATGTGCGTGTCACAGGGACAGGCACATAAGCGGTATTAGTTGTGATATTGTTTCTTTTAAAAAGAATGAGAGGAAGAAGAGAGAAGAGATGGATAGGAGGCGGAGAGATTGATGTAGAAGAAAGCAGAAGCATGTGGTGGCTAAACCAACAAGCTTGTACCTGGGAAAATTTTCCAAGTATCCTTTCTTATAATTTACACAGTTCTCATCTTCAATGCAATTACCCATATAGTGTGATCAGAGTTTCTCTGAAAATAGTTATTAATTCTTTTTCCCCCAGGAAGATGCAGTAGAAACTGCTTTCTACTTTCTCAGTGTTGGGCCTTTGCCCTGACTTTTCACTTCCTCTCTGCATTAGCCAAACTTCACCTTGGCCTGCAGTGAAAAGACTTGACTACTTCTGTGCCAGCTGTTACCGCTCTGATTCATAAGGCAGCCCTTTATGCTCCACCTGTCAAATGTATGTTTCAACCCAATTAGCTAATGTCAGAGCCAGATGTAAAATTTAAATAGACTTAGAAGCTGCCTTATTTTGTAAATTACGTATTTCAGAAATTCATTGATTTTTGTGTAGTTAATTTAACTGTCCTTACTCCAACTTAAAAGAGTCCTTGAAACATCAGCATGACAAACAGAATAAACATAGAAGTTCATTTTCAGTAAAACTGGTCTTTCGAGTTTAATAGCCAATAAATATAAACACAAAGTGACAATATTCTCATTACAAATGTAAGCGCACATATAAACCTACCCAGTAGCAATTTAAAAGAAACTTAGAGATAAATATGTCTCCTACTTTCATTACACCCAAGCCCTTCTCATCAAGTCTATCTTTCACTCTGATTTATTGTTTCCCACCTTACTAGTGTGGTGCCCCAGTAAAGGTCCTAAATTAAGTATTTCTAATGAAAAATAGCTTTAAATCTTAACAAGGAGAGAAAAACTACTCTTCAGATAACCCTTTCAATGAAAGAAAATCTAACCGCAATGCAATGTGCATTTACATTTCACCACACCATTTGCCCCAGGCCTACCCAGCCCTCAGTGTGTGGGAGCCACAGATCTGTCAGCTGTGTGACTGGGCATAAAGTTGTAAAGAAGAGCCACTCCCTCACACTCAAGGAGCTACTTTCCACTCCCTGGTGACTGAGTTCCATAGCTATACAGTCAAGGTCATTGTTTCTACTTCCTTTTCCTTTGTGACAAGATGTTTTTGATCACGTAGAATTCTTTCATTTTTCTTTTCTTTTTTTTTTTTGTCTGTCTCTTGTATGATAATGTGATGACAATAAGAGAACATTAGTTGCTGCATGTATTTGTGTCACTGGTTACAACTTCCTTCAGATGAAAGTCTGAAGTTAGGGTGACCTCTGAGCTGGAGACCCCATAGCAGCCTCAATTTCTGTGCTTCTCTGAACATAGGTATCACTCTTGTCAAATATTCTTGCCCTTTTTCAGTAATAATTTTTTGTTATTGCTGTTGCAGTTCTACTAAAACGTGTTTCTGTCTCTATCTTGTGTCTAACATGTATGTATTTCATATATATGTATATACCTATATGTATATGAAATAAACTTCTCAGCACATATTTACTATGTTGTCTTGACAAAATATGCTACACTTTGGATCTTAAATCTTCCCTAAATGTCCATGTTATAGAGGCTTGATTCTTAGCCTCAAACTATTGGGAGGTGAAATCTTTAAGAAATGGGGCCAGTGGGAGATCTTCAGGTTATTGGGGACATGCTCTTGCAGGGCAGGATGGGACCCCAATCCCTTCTGTCTTTCACTTCTGGTCCTAAATTGAGTAATTCTGTTCCACCACATGCTCCCATCCTGATGTGCCACCTAGCCACAGTTAGTGGGGCCAGGTAAACATTATCTGATATCTCCAAAATGGTGAACCAAAATAAACCTTTTCTCTTTTATCTTGAATACTTGTTACAGTTGACTAAAGCTGACTACAAGAGAAAATGTTAATTAACATAATTTAACCTTTGCTTACAGAAATAAACAGCATAAAGTGTCAATTGCATATGCTAATAGGGAAAGAATTGGGATAAGCTATTTTAAGTAAAGTAGGTAGTCTAAATGACTCCATTTAAAAGAAACTTCACTTTAGTAGTTCTTTCTTTTTTTAAATCTGCCTGTAAATTGTTCCATTCTCAATAGTAAAATAAATAAACAAACAGCTCTTTAAAAAATGATAGCAATTTATTGTCTTGCTGAGAGAAAAAGAAAGATTCCATATGTGAAGGTCTAGGATGTTACTACCAATTTCAGAAATTCGATTCACGTTTCCTTTTATTTGAACATAGATTCGAACTCAACCAAATTTGCAGTGAGCAAAATTGAGGAATTCAATTAAGTTATCTGCAATCATATAGCCTTTTATTATTTTTTATCACACTTGCTTCTAATTTTTACTAGTCTATCATGCATATTATACATAACATTTTGTATTCTTCATTTTTATGCATACTTTCTTATGTCAGCATAACTTTCACACTTATAGCATTAAGCATTTTGAAAGTTTAACTCTTTAAATTGTATTATGTTAACTTGATTCCATTCTGTTGGGGTAAGTTGTTAATAATAGTACTAAAAGCAAGTACTATTTATTGACTATTTACACCATAAATGATATGTTCAAAGCAACTTTTAACAAAGAAATTAATGAACCTAGTTTGATATATAGGAATACCTAGACTATAGGATTTGATAGACTTAGGTTCATACTACCTGTGTGACTTTAGTCAAAAGAAAAATAAATCCTTGGTTTTGTTTCTTTTACCTTACACACCCTCCTCTGAAAAAAACAAGGTTAATAATAACTGACTTTGTGCCTGTCACTGAGTTTGGCACATCAGATGTTCAAGAAAAGAGAGAAGACTGTTCCTGGGAACTACTCCTAAAGTTGATTTACATGTTTAAAACAGATTTATATTATTTTGCACACTTTTCCAAATGGATCTCCAAAATAATTAAACATACAGTGCCACCATAAAATACTGTGTTCATTTTTTTATATTCTAAATCCCCACCATTCTTTTTTTTCTTTCTCTTTCTTTCTTTCTTTCTTTCTTTCTTTCTTTCTTTCTTTCTTTCCTTTCTTTCTTTTCTTTTCTTTTCTTTTCTTTTCTTTTCTTTTCTTTCTTTCTTTTTCTCATTTGTTTCTTTCAATATGCTTTGAATGCAGCAGTGCTGAAGTTGCTATTACATTCACCCCAGGTTGCAACTGGCATGAAGGAGGTACCATCTATTTAACAAGAGTCAGCAGAACCCTGTGTGGTCCCCACTGCCAGGCCAGTCAGTGTGAAGGAATATGAATATTTGTGCACTTCTTCTGCATGTCTATTTTCCTAAGAGAGACTAGTCATCTGATATTTTAATTATATCAGTGAGGATGACTAAAGTATAACCTCCTGGGAAAGACAGACATGTAAATAGATAATACTATAAAATGAATTATTATTATTCACAAAATATGTCATTATATGTATTAGTCACTTTCCCATTGCTGGAAAAAAATATTGCATACTCACAATTTAAAGGAAGAGAGGGTTATTTGGGGTCACAGTTTCAGTGGGTTCAGTTCATGGTAGGTTGGTTCCAAGGCAAAAACAGCATGTTGGAAAGACATGGCAGAGGAAAACTACTCACCCTATGGCAGCCAGGAGGCAGAAAAAGAAGGGAAGATGCTGGGGATAAGAATATACACTTTCAGGTCAGCTCCTCATGACTTACCTCCAACCAGATCTCATCTCCTAAGAGTACCTTCAGCTACTGAACTCATCAATGAATACATCTGTTGATGAGTATAGCACACCTGTGATCTATTCATCTTTTATAAACATGAGACTTCAGGGAAATGTTTGTATCTGAACAGTATATTTATGGCATACAAATGTTCAAAATTGTTCAGAATTTGTTTCTCAATTAAAAAAATTAATGAATATCAGTTTACCAGTTATATAGAGAAAATCACAAAGAAAAAGGTACAGTTTACCAGAGAAAGTACCCAGTCAAATATGGAGCACAGCAGAGATTTGCACATGTGACACTACACATGGGAAGTAAAATGTCCTTAGTGGAATAGGGAGTGAAACTAAGTTGCAGCCAGACATCAGAAAGATAAGAAGCTGATAAATATCATGTAACAGGCAGTAGGCTAGACCCTCTGCATAGTTGTTCTTACAACTCTCAAAACAACCCTATTTTAGAAGAAATAGAAGTCAAGATTCATGTAAGGGGCAGATGTTCAGGTTCACACAGCAAAAAGATCTTGGAATTTCTGTTCAGAGCCGTATTTTCCAGCTCATGTGTATCTTTTCTCCACTCGAATAAGCAATTAACTGGGAAACCACTTCTTATTTATTTGGGCTTCATTTACTTCACTGATTGAAGATGAATCTTTAGTGTTTTGTTTTCTGTTATCTCAGATTTTACTGAGAGCTCTTATACACCTATTTGAACATTCTTCAAAGTCTTTGAACAATAAATCTTTCTCTTGCATAAAAAGCTGTTTGTTCCTCATACTCCTTTTCTGTCTTCACATTGCAGATTTTCTTTTACTTGGCTTCTTCATCCATGTAAGCATCCTTGCTATGGACCCTCTTTTGCTCTTGTAGGATAGATAGAGTATCTTTCAACTTGCTTAGAGTTTTTGTTCACTCTTAATATCATCTTTCTTAGATGTTTAGCAAGAGTTTGGCACATAGAGGAAGGAAGTCAGAGCCCCAGAGATTGCTTTGAGGAGAACTTGGACTTAGCAGGTTGGAGAATTACAGTTTGTTCATGTTCAGCTTTCTGCACCAGCTTGAGTGTTAGACATGGAGTGTGACTGACTTGCTCTGCTTTCTGGTGCCTCACTATCCACAAAGAACTGTGCCACCCTGTGCAATGCACTATCACTATTGCCTCTGAAACTCTTGGTCCTTTGTTGGAAAACAGACCTAAGGACTTGATTTCCTCTAGTAAAATCTGTTCTGAATTGTGGACTAATGATTCTGTAGACCAAAAATCAGTAAATGTTTTCTATGAAGGATCAGATTACATAAATTAGTCTGTACCCATATAATCCACATTTATGGATTTGACCAATGTCCATCCAAAATGTTACATTTGAAAACAGAAAATTGCATCTACTCTGAACAAGTAGAGGCTATTTTTGGTTACTATTATCAGGCAATATAGTATAATAACTGTTTACATTGTAGTAATTGTACCTGAGCTAGAGATAATCTTAAATGTGTGGAAGTAGAAGTGTCCGTTATGTGTAAATACAGCATTTTTATAAGGAACTTGCAAATCAGAGGATTTTTGACATCCACAGGACTTTGGCACCAATTTCCTTTTAGAATGTGTAAAGACTACTATATGTAGGCTTTGTGGGTCACACTTTCTCTGACACAATTCTTCATCTCTATCATCGTAATGAGAAAGAAATCAGAGACCATATGTAAAGGAAAGGCTCTGGCTATGCTCCAATAAGAATTCATTATACACTGTAATATGAAATTCAAATAATATACATAATTCTTTGAATTTGTGTCAAAATTTAAAGATTTAAAACCATTCTTCACTCACAGACTACAAGAAACCTGGAATGTATTTGCAAGTTGTGCACTCCTGGTCTCGATGGTGCAGGGCAGTGTTTCCTACAGTATCCACCTATAAATGTTGATCTTTCATATTGTTGCCTATGTTTACACAGCCCTCCCCTCTGTGTTCTGTGATGAGGGAAAGTATGTAGTACAAGGTCCTATTAGAAAACTACTATTTAATGAACAAGTGAAAAATAATTCTCCCTTGAAATTTTTCTTTTTTAAACCTTTTTCTATTTTTCTGAAAATTCTCTAAGTGAATTAAATCACACAACTAACTAGTATATAATTTTTAAATGAATATATTTGAACTTCATTCAAATGATTTTTCAGATTATTCATTCCAATTTTTCTTGTTGAGATTATGTTGCAAACAAGAAGATAATGTTGGCAACTAAATTATAGGATTGACAAAAGTGTGAACCAAGACCGAAAAAAAAAAAAAAACCATGCCAATGCCTACATTTGTAGTTGCTGTTCATTTATTCATTTACTCGGCAAATATTTATACATGCCCTGCACTACATCCCAGAGTGAGATCTCACTTTTTATTCATCTTGACATACAGAGAGGAATAGAATATCATCTTTTTATTTAGAGAACCATGGGAGAAAAGAGAATTCATGTGATAGGTCTTCCTCTAATACTCTTGGTATGTCACTCGTGGTAAGTCATAAGTAACCATAGGAACAAGTATGTGATACATGTTATACATGATATAGTGAAACAGAGTGTTCTATAGAGTGTAGAACCTTGGACCAGTTGCTTCACTACCCTGATCCTTGAAATTTGTACAGTGTGATACAGTGTGACAGCTATTGACATTGTGGCTTTGTCATAAAGACATAATGAAATTTCATATGCAAGCAGAGTGTAATGCTCAGCACATTCACCCCAAATTAATCCATAGCAGAAGATAAGTTTGGGATTTTTGATCTTGGGAGCAGTTCTAACAGCCTGAGGGAAGGATTCACTGCTACAGAATCCAGACTCCTAGGATAGGTTCCTTACATGCTCTGCCTCCCAGCTGCAAGAATAAAATCAGTGCAGAAGTTAATTTACTGAGGCTCCAGTGAGGCTGTGGATTGTAACTGGAGAAAAGGAAATCCAGCAACACAAAAATAGGCAATCCTTCTCTTCCATTGTCTTCCCACACACCAGGATCCACTGTGTCCCTGCAGCATTTTACCCATTACGCACAGCCAGGGAAGCCCTCCACCTTAGGCAGAAAGAGGCTGAATACCACAAACTGTGGGCATCATGGATCTTGCTGGCAGGGACACTAGATCACATCCTGGGAGATGCAGGGGAGGTAGACAGGCTCAGTGGAGCTGGGCCAAAATGGGCACTTTCTTATTTCTGTAAATACTGGGCAGATCTGAGACAGCATGTCATTCTACCCAACATTCACCATGCCATACAAAGGAGGCCCTCTGTTGAGGCTTGGGACAATGCTAATTGCCATGTGTTGGAAATCAGAGCTGTTGAGTCAGGGTCAAGGGACAGTTCAAAAATGAGCACAAAGGAACTGAAAGGGTCATCTGGGGCAGAAAGCTTCTGGTTTTATACTGGGCAGAAGACTGCTGGAGAGTACAGCAAGACAACTAGGGGATTTGCCTTACAGCAAGGGAAGTGGGAGGTCACTGGTGGAAGTGTTCTGAGAATCAGGTGTTGGGCAACTTCTGTGCATCACATCCTCTTCTAACCAAATTAACTGAAGTGGTCAGATCTTGGCAGAGACTGAGGTCTGCATTTGACCATGTCCAAAGCATGGTTTGCAGCCAAGAGGCAGCTCCAGAGAGGCTGACAGTTCTCACCATTCCCAGGCAGCCATTAAACCAGTGCACAGGGATGTAACCAGCTTGGCTGCCTGCAAGTAGACAATGACTACAGCATAAAGGAAACTGTAGACACTTGAGCTGCATGTGACTGGGCCCAATTCAATTGAACTAAGTAGGTTGGAGAGGTAAAAAATGCATGTTGACAAAGCTAAGATTACATCACAGGAAAACAGAACCTAACTAAAAAGATCTTCATGCTAACAACAAAGTCTCTACACTTTATTTAACTGCAGTGCTTAGTGCACACACATGCAGACATATGCACACACACACACACACACACACACACACACAAAATAGGAACACGGAAACACAAGGCAGTAAAATGCCTCCAAAGACTCCTAACTCTCCCAAAGTAGATCCAAAGAGCTCCAATGGAAAGATCAAACATCAAATAGCTGAGCTGTATAAAATGATTAAAGAGGAAGCAAAGAAACTCAGCAAGTTCAAAAATGATCTAACCAAAGAGATAGTGGAATTTAAAAACAACTTCATCAATATGGTTAAAGAAATCAAATAAAAATTAGAAGGAATAGCCAAAAACTTTCTAAACATGAATGATAAGTTACCATAGAAACTGATCCCATAAGAAGGTACCAAACAGAAATCCCAAAGAAGTCCATGAATATATATTTTTTCTATCGAATATACTAGCAGCAGAGCTGATAAATGTGAACTGAGTGTCAGACTTTGGGGACATATTGAAAGTATAAGACTATACTTGATACCTTAACAATACCAAGAGAGAGAAAAAAAATTGATCCAACAGCTACTAGATGATGAAAGGACTAATTTAAGATCATTGGAATTAGAGAAAACTTAGAGGACAGTACACATGGAATAAAAACTCTGTTTGAGAAATCATAATTTAAATCTTGCCAAAAATGGGGAAAGAACTCAACATGCAGGTAAGCAAGGCTCATAGAACTCCAAATAATTATGAAAGAAGATTCCTACATCAGAGTCAAAATCACAGATTCTTACCAACACAAGGACCAAATCTTAAAATCTGCCAAAGAAAAGCAAAAACACACTTATAAAGGTAAACCTTTTAGGAGTTAGAAGAATTTTTAACAAGTATTGGAGGCCCAAAGTTTAGAATGAAGTTTTTCAAGCCCTAAAAGAAAACAATTTTCAACTCAGACTAATATATCCTGCAAAACTATCTTTCATAATCTTTGGAAAAGTAAGAATATTTTATGGTGAAGAACACTTTAAGAAAGTCATGACCATCAAACCAGCATTCAAACAAATCCTCAAGGATATACTAAACGTAGACAACGAAGCCAAAAAAGCCAAGAAGTACAATGAAACGAGTGCGTCACATGGTATGAGCAGTTAAACAAAAGGGAAAAGTAAGACAATCGTTAATAGAAAAGTACTAAGATGACAGGAATAAGTCAGTACCTTTCGGTAATAACTCTCAAAGTAAATAGCCTCAGCTCCCCAAATAAAAGACCTAAATGACAGACTAGGTGAAAAACACAACTTGTTGGTTTGCTGCATTCGACAGATATATCTAACCCAAGAAGAAATTCATAAACTAAAAAAATCAAGGGATGAAAAACATCATTCCATGCTCCAAAACTCTGAAAGCAAACAGGAAAAGCAATCTTATTATCAAAGTAGCCATCAAGAAAATTGATCAGAAGAAACAAAGAAGTTCACTACATATTAGTGAAGGGAATGGTTCAACACAAAATGGCAACAGTTGTAAATATATATGCATCAAATACCGGTGCACCAAGCTTCATAAAACAAACTCTTATTAGACTTAAAATATCAGATAAATGTTAACATAATCTATGGGGGAAGCCTTTATACCCCCCTTTCACAAATAGGCCCAGCAGACCAAAATTCAACAAAGAAATATCAGAGTTGGACCATACCTTTGAATGAATGGACTTAAAAGATATGTGCAGAGTGTTCTACCTCACTACAGCAGAATATATATTCTCAGAAGCAAATGGAACTTTCTTCAAAATAGATGACATATTAGTCTGTTTGGCTTGCTTAAATAAACACAAAGCAAGAGAAATTATCCCATGTATGCTATGAAATCATAGGGCATTTGAACTAGAAATCAGTCACTAAAGAAACCATGGAAATTTTAGACACCTGGGTATCAATCTTAAATATTCAATGATCACAGAAAAAAATCAAGGAAGAAATTAGACCATTTCTAGAAACAAAAATTAATGCCAGTACAACATGCCAGACATTCACACTGGAAAGGACTTTATGAACAGAACCTTAATTGTACAAGAAATAGCATCAAGAATCAACAAACGGAATTGCATCAAATTAAGAAAACTTCTAGACAGAAAAGGAAACAACCAACAGAGTGAGTAGAAAACCTACAGGATTGGAAAAAATTCTTTACTATTGGTTACTACTACTCTGACAGAGCACTAATTGAAAATTTATGAACTCAAAACAATTAGACCTTCCAAAATAAAAGACCCAGTCAAAAAAATGGACATCTGAAATGAATAGACACTTCTCAGAAGTACAGATGCACAATAAATACATGGAAAAAAAAATCTCAACATCTCCGGCCATCATAGAAATGTAAATTAAAAAAACATTAAGATTCCATCTTTATTCCACAAAGAATGTCTGTCATCAAAAACTCAAACAATACCAAGTATTGTCAAGACTGAGGAAAGGCACTCTTCTACACTGTTAATTGGAATGTAAAGGAGAAAAACCACGAAAGAAATCAGTATGGAAATTCAAAATAAAACCTAAAAATTCCATTTGACTCAACTATTCCACTTTGAGTATCTCCCCAAAAAGTTAAAGACACCATACCACAATAATATGTGCATATCTGTGTTTATAGCAGACCTACTCAGAAGAGCTAAATCTTGGAAGCAGCACATGTATCCATCAACAGATGAATGGATGAAGAAAATATGCTATGTATTCATAACCCAGTGTTATTCTGTCATATATAAAGATAAATTTGAGTCATCTGTGGGAAAATAGATGGATCTAGACACCATAACATTAAGTTAAATAGATCAGACACCCAAGCTTACATATTGAATTATTTCTCTTATATAAGAAGCCCAGTTTCTCTAAGTAATTTTAAAAACAATAGGAAATAGGGAAATACATCTTTTGCAAAGGAGATCTAGAGATGGAGGCGGTAAATAAAAAGAACTAATACTTTAAGTACATGCACATACCCTGTAAAATGAATGTAAACATTATATACTGCAAACACATACTAATAAAAAATAAATTCAAAAAAGGAAATAAAAAGTTTGTGGTTTTTGTATGACATTTCTTACTGAAGGATTTCTGGTCTTTCAGAAATGTTATATTAATTTATTAACAGATTTACTTCTCAATATTACTTAACATTTCTGAGTAAATCCTGTGTTCTCATGGCTGTTCTTCATATTGTATGTGAAGGATAATATGTAAATTAGGGCTTTTTAAGTGGATGGTCAAGCATTTAGGATGATGATGATATCGATGATGTTGCTACAGACTGAAAAGCTGTCCTTGTGCAAACTATCTGAAAATGATATATACTGACTGATTTTGCCATCTTTTTGTGTGTCTATTTAGATATGAACAGTAATGGCCTTTATTGCACTTCTGAATTCGTTGGTAAACTGTGGATTGAATGAACTGTATCCATCTCCGTCATGATGCACAACACCAAGTCTTGTCACTAGTAGGTATTTTTTATTCAACTTTATTTATAGTTATTCTGAAATTTTCAACAAAGGATAACTTCAGAATTATAATTATGTAAAAGGCATGTGTTCATGTTTCTGATCTAAAATGTGGGTGAACTTTGTCTTTCTGTATCAATCAATTGTAAAACAAAGAAACAAGGTAAAATGTATTTTGTATAAATATATATTAATAAGGCGGTATATATGTGTCTATATAGACAGAATTTAGAGTGTATAATTTTAACTTTCTTTTAACTGGATGAAACATCACTGGACACTTTCAATGTCTTCTGATTCTTTAATATTATATAAATCTAACCGGGTGTGATAGCATATGCCCATAATCCCAGCACTTGGGAGGCTGAGGCAGGAGGATTTCTGTGAGTTCAAGGCCAGCCTGGGCTACAAAATAAGCCCAAGGCCAGTCTGAACTGCATAGTGAAATCCTGTCTCAAAAATAAATTATATAAATCTTGTGTCAGTGTAAGCCTAAAAAACTTTTTACCTAGTTTAATACTTTGCAACATTTTAGTTTTATTGTAATTTTACCTGACAAGGTATTTGATGTTTCCACTCACACATGCACCATATTGCTAACTGATTTATATTTATGGTGTCATGAGAAAGGGAATTGCACCTGTAAGATTTTAATTTAGTACCAGCTTCAATTTTTGTCAAGTGATTAGTCCCTTACCAGAGGCTTAAGTTTTCTCTTCTGAAAAATTAGAAGAATAATTTCTGCTTTATCTTAATTTGTAATATTACTCTGAAAGTTAAATGAAGACAGGATTGTGAAGTTATTGGCTAACAGGCAATGAAGCAAGTTTTCGAGGTCTTTTCAAGACATTACATGTCATTTTTAAGGAACAATGGTATATTACATGAATAAAATGTTTGCATACAAATGAAAACATCTTAAAAGATGGCATATATTCTCTTACTGATATTGTAGTTTTGTGTTTTGCATATGTAGGGTCTACATTCAAACTTCCTGAGGTTGCAATTCAGTTCTACAATTGTTAAGCTTTTCAAAGTGCTTTACCTCCCTGTGTCTTAGTTTTCTCATCTGTAAAATGAGGCTATTCTAATAGATCTTATATAATCTCCTAGTGTACATTAATATGCTCAAGTGTTTAGCTATACTATGCTAGCCTTAGTTATCAGACAGTTACCTGGAGAATGTAGGATTATCATGATGAGCATATTTTAACATCAAAAACCTCTTGATTCAAAGCCACTTATTAATTAATTGTGGAACCTAGAATTCTCTTTCATCCTTTTGACACATCAGTTTCTGAGAAAGAAAGTGGAAATAATTATGATAAAGTCCATACTACTTTTGTTCAGAGGATTTTACACAACCTCTGGGAAAGAATAGCAGCTGTCACTTCCACTGGGAGTTGTAAAAATACAATCACAATTTGTCATATAATGTGATTTTCAAGTAACGTAAGTCAGAGATCCTCTGAGTTTGAAACTATTCTTGCCTTATGTTATATTTAAGCAACATTTAGGAATGTGCCCAATTATAAGATTACTTTTGTTAGGTTCAGAATTTCAAAAAAAGAAATAAACAGATATCTTAAGTTGACAAATGCAAATGTAACTTGAATCTGGCATTCTCGTTAAAAAAATAAAATGACAAAACCTGTCATCTTTTTTAAATCTATCAGGAAAGGTCAGATCTGTGCTTAATTTTTTATGAAATGTATGCTGTTACCATGTTTAAATATGACTTCCCTTTTCAAAAAAGAGAGTCACCTAGAAAGGATGTGGAAAAGGTAGAATATGCATCACAGAGTGATGGAGAGTGAAGGCTTTACATAATCACATTGTTCAACCTTGTTCAACACAATCACATGTTCAACACTGGATCTAAGACTTGTCTTTTCATGAACCAACTTAAGGCATTGTCTTTTGGGTTCATATTGGACAAAGTTAAGTGGTTTTAATGGGTGAGCAGCATTTTTCCAAGTGAGTCATGCATTTTTTTTCCCCAAAGGAGGAAAACAGAGCCAAGAGAATAGACATGTGCTTTGTGTTTGCTTCCCTAAGCCAGTGATGCCTGGCTAACAGATTTCACTCAGACCAAAAAGCCAACTCTTGTACTCTCCCGTGTCCATTGTAAACCTTCTGAGTTTTCACCATACAGAATTTGGAGGTGTGTTCATACATACAAACCTATGCACCATGGACATGGGGGCAAGCCTGGCTGCTGTTTGGTTGTCCATGTGTGAAGGCCTGGGACAGACATGTCTTTGGTCCTGTTTTTCCAGTATTTGCCCCACACCATACTTCTATTAACTCAATGTTCCAAACATGGATATTTTGAATTCTCACATTAGGATTAGGATGTAATAAAAATTTAAAAAAGAAAGGCAAATGGTTGGAGTGTCAACCCCACTAAAAGATAGATTTTCATGGATTCTTATTTTGTTTCATTTTTGTTTCTATTTTCAGAACTTTGTTGACCATTGCATATTTGTGATGTTGCTTACCTTAAAAATTATTTCTGATTTTAGAATTCTTCTTCCAGAGAAGACTGGTTTAGTCAGATATCAATCTAATATGTTTAAAAACATCATCTCCAAGCATTAAAGAAGAGTGAAATATTTCATTCAGTATCATAGGGTCAGAGTATGGAGGAGACATGATGTTTTCAGACTTAAAGTCTGATATAAATTGGACATAGAAGATAGGTGAAATATTTATCAGTGTAATTTTAAGAATTGATACACTTGATTAGCACATAATTTTAAGTATGATATGAACATGAAAAACACAGACAAATAACCCTGGGAACAGGCTGTATGGCCAGATAAGCCAAAGATGAGTCCTTTAATAATGTGAGTTCCTGATGAAAAGTTCCTAGCATAGAATCAATGAGCTATAGACACCCCCAGAACAGTGTCTGAGACTCACTCCTGTCTACTGCAGACTGCCTCTGCCTCTGCTGGCCAAGGTCCACCTAGAAGCAGTCTAGTCTTTTGTGCATATCATGACCCCGAGGGCATGATTATGCACGCTAACTGTCCATCAAACTCTTCTTCCAAACTGAGTTTATGTGCTTTGTCATCTCTGAAAATGTCCTAATCTTCATCTTGCATCTGACTCTTCCCTGCTTTTTTCACCTACATCCTGTGTGCCTAGGTGTACTATAGACCTAGACCACACTCAGTTCTTCTGTAATGATTGAGTTATGAGTCCATCTTGCTCATTCCACTGTTAGTTTGCTAAGGGCACTACAATCGTATTCATTCTTGTTTTTCCAGTGTCTATCTTTCAACAAATAGTTACTGTCTTGGTTACTTTTCTCTTGATGCCAAGACAAAATACCTGATGCCCAACATGAAGGACAGAGAGGTTTATTTCTTACAGTTCTTGGCAACTTCAATCCATACTTAGCTGGTTCCAAGGCAAGGTAGCACGGCTGAGGGGCAGCCTGGCTGCAAGCAGCTAGAGCAAACAGGGCAAAAGAGGGAAAAGGACACCTCCTTCTCGACCTTACATTGTATGCTGGTTCCACCGCTGGGCAGAGTCTGTTATAGCACTCACACCACCAAGTCCAGCGCTAGACAACAAACCAATCACAAAGGCTAGATTCAGCCACTTCCGTGACTACATGAGGTTTGGGGGGCCACCTAGACACAAACCATAATGGTTACTGATTAAATTAAATACTGAAATGATTAATAACAACCTGAATCCTTAGACTGAACAACAAATAGTTGTATTTGCCATAATATAAAGATTCCTATGAAATGTCAGTCAATATCAATATTGTTTTCTAATTGTTACTAATAGAAATCTGCAAAAAGTATAATTAGAAAAATGTTAAGTGGCCACTTGTAACCTACCATGATATTTATGTCATTTTAAAATTTTAGCAAAATATAACAAGAACCTTGAAAATCTATAACAGACTCTGCTACCTTATTGGTTTACCATTAAGAATAGTATGTTGAGCCAGGCGTGGTGGCTCACGCCTGTAATCCCAGCACTCGGGAGGCTGACACAGGCGGATCTTTGTGAGTTTGAGACCAGCCTGGGCTACAAAGTGAGCTCAAGGCCAGTCTGAATGGCACAGTGAGACCATGCCTCAAAAAGACAAGGGCTGGGGATCTAGTTCAGCAGCCTAAGCACCTGACTGGTAAGCACAAGGTCATGAGTTCAATCCCCAGTGCTGCCAAAAATAAAAAAAGAATTGTATGCTTAGAAATAGCATTGCAATAATGATAAGAAATTATTTAGCCAGGTGTGGTTGTGCACAGCTGTAATCACAGCACTCTGGAGGCTGCCATGAATTCGAGGTCAGCTTGGCTACATAGTGAGTTCAAGGTCAGACTGAGCTGCAAAGTGAAATTCTGTCAAAAAAAAAAAAAGAAAGAGAGAAAGAGAAATGAAATTGACTGCTTATTTGTGGAGGGTAAAATGACTTTTTCCATATGAGTTAATAAGAAAAAAAGCGAAATTATATGATTGTTAAGATTTTATTGTAATAACTGTTGTATTTATTGCAATTTCTTTTGCTCAATGCTCCATACCTGAGTTCATTGTAAACTGCAATTACTCATATCAAAGTATATATTTGTGTTTATATACATATATATTAAATACAAAATATATATATGCATTAAAGAAATACTTAAAATGCTTATTTCATATGACCAAGGAAGATTCTTATTTATTAATTTGGTTTGATGAAGTTGGAAAATGTGTGTAGTAAGTATAATTAAAGATTCATCGAGATTTGAACTGTTATTTAGAAATACCATAAAAAAGAAGGAAATAAAAACCCCACTTTATGAAAATGAGTAGCTGAATATTATTCAGAAGACTTAAAATTGTTTCAGTGTGTATTCTTGAATTGTACCATTGATTAATGTTAGACAGAAAAACTGGTAAATCCACTCAAACTGTGTTTAAAGACTGGACCCTCTTCCTAGTTGTTTGCAAGGTGCAGTGTATATCTATCTGTATACACTGAGGTCAGTATGCATTGATTGAGAAGTTATAATTAACACAGATTATCCCACAGAGCTCAGATCTCACAGATGACTGCGGGTAGGTAAGTGTAAAGCAGTAAGCAATTAAAGATATTTTAAGAAAAGAAAATGTGTACTCATGTTTTCAATGCTTTAGCTATTTTAGATTGACAAGCACCAAACAAATATATTTGAATGAATTAAATATCAAGAATATTCATCTAAAAAATATTCATCTAGTTGTATAAGGAGAAATATAGTAGAGTCATGGATATTATAACATTATTAAAGTTTTAATATATTCAAGTTGGTGGAGCAATATGCCAAGAATTATTTGTTTGGAAAGAGATTATTTTCTTATTATTACAAAGATAACACTTTAATTTTTTTACTTTAAAGAGAATAAAACCAAACCAAACAAAACAAAATAAAGCTAATCAGAACAGAACAATGAAAACAATATAGGACTTCAAAACAAGATAATAGGAAATCAACAATGGCTACCATAATGTCTCTTGTTTTCTTCAAAATAGCCATCCATAGCATCAGATGTAATAAACAAAACAAAACTGAATAAAACCAGTCAAAACAAAACAATGAATGTGTTACTGGACTTCACAACCAAATAGTAGGAAATCAACAATGGCTGCCATAATACATCCTATTATCTTCAAAATAGCTGCCCATACCATCAGACACAGTAAAATCAAACAGAACAAGACAGAATAAAACCAAACGTAACAAAACTGTGAAAACAATACAGGAATTCAAAACAAGATAATAAGAAATTAACAATCATTACCACCTTCTCTTTTTAAATGTTTCCTCCCCTATAACTTTCATAATATATATTGTACATTTTGGATCCCACTAATTCCTTCAGTTTTTTAAGCTAGGAGATGACATGATGTTCACCCATATGAGTCCAAACAATTTCGCCCATGAGTATGATCTCAAGTTGCATTCATTTATGCACAACAGCCTTGAGATTATTCCTCTTTTTAGCTGAGTAGCTTTTCATTGTATGAAAATAGCATATCTTTCTTATCCATTCTGTGGTTAAAGGGCAAGTTACTTCTGCTTTTTTCTGGTTTCCTACTGTTTTCTCTCCTTTGACTTTTGATCTATGAATTTCCTTTCTAGTTAAATGTTTTTCTTGTATATTGATGGATTTTGTTTCTTGATCCACTTTCTCTGTGTTTCTTTTTATTTGTGAATTGAGACCATCTACATTAATGGCTACAACCAGCATGCATTGGCTCATCTTTGCCATGCTATCCTCCTACTGTAGGCCCCCCACTTTTCCCCTTCATTCAGTTGCCTGCCTTGTTTGGTGTTCCTGGAACCATGCTCATCTTTATCTCTCTCTAAAATACCTTTCAGTGCTCTTTGAAGGGTTGGTTTGGTGGTCATAAATTCCTTCAGTTGTTCTTTGACATAGAAGAATCTTATTTTTCCATCAATTTTGAAAGATAGTTTTTCAGGGTATGTCAATCTGTGTTGGAAGTTATTTTCTTTCAGGATTTTAAGCATTTCACTCCAAACTCTCCTTGATCTGATGGTTTGTGCTGAGAAGTCTGCTGTGATTCTGATGGGTTTTCCTTTATAGGTGATCTTTTTTTATTTTTAATGGCTTTTAATATTCTGTTCTTGTGCTGACTTTCTGGGATCTTGAGTATTATATGCCTGGGTTTATTTATTTAGATTAGATTTATTAGATTTATTTATTCTGATTTATTTTGATTATGTTTAGTTGTAGTTCTCTATGCCTCACTTATCTGTATGTCAGGTCCTTTTCTCATGCTTGGAAAGTTCTCTGCTGTTACTTCTGTAAATAGTCCCTTTATGTCACTTGTGTTGACTCCTGCTTTTTTGATGACATGTATCCTTGTTTGTTTTGTTTTGTTTTTGTTTTCTGTCTTTTTGAGACAGAGTCTTGCTATTGCAGTTCAGCCTGACCCTAAGCTCACTTTGTAGCCCAGGGTGGTCTCAAACTTGCAAGGATACTCCTGTCTCAGCCTCTGGAGTGCTGGGATTACAGGCATGTGCCACCACACCTGGCATCACCTATCATTCTTAAATTATTTTTCTTTGTCATCTTGCAGCCATTGAATTGTTATTTCCTGGTTCCTTGTTATTTTTGAGAGATTTTTCCTTTTGCAATCACTAGCTGCCATCCTGTCTTCAAGGTCTGAAAGTCTATCTTCATTTTCTTTCAAGCAGTTGAGTTTTTCATTTCCTGGATGTCTCTTTGAATCTGTTTCATGCATTGTAATTCTTTCCTATATTGTTCATTCAAGATTTCCATCATTTTCCCATGCTCTTTTTTTTAATCTATGTGTTCTTTAGATATGCTCAGCAATTCTTTCATTATGTTTGTGATTTCTTCTTTTACCTGAGATACGATTTCTGATGTGATTACTTTTACAGTCTCATGAAGTTGTTTCTTTACCTCAGTTGCTGTCCTTTCAGAGATTTCAAATGTGCAACTTCCATTTTCTTCCATGTCTTTATCTCCCAGACTTGTTCTGTGTGGGCTGAAGGTCTGAGATTGCCTTTTGCTCCTTCA
>RJWT010009611.1:0-25014 GCA_004365215.1 Cuniculus paca | reverse complement strand
AGTCATATATGTGACAGTTAAATTTAACATAAAGGAATAAGATATCTCAAAGGACTGATGAAATATTACAATGTAAATCAAGGACACCCAAAACAGTATATTAAAGTGACCCTTAAAGAAACAAAAAGTACTAACTACAGAGTCCATGATTTAGGATTTTCTGGGCTTACTGTATTCTTTCTTAAAGAAGAGATACAGTTTTACAGAAGCAGGACATCCAGAGTCTTGGCAGGAGTGCACTCTTTGGTGTAGGAGGATGCTCCTTAGCAAAAATGAAGAGTCCTTGTAACCAGCTATTACTGTGCAGTAATAAGGTTGCCAAGATATGGAATGAAAAATAAAGTATGTGGCACAACATAGAGACTTAGTATTTATTTTGCACACGAGAGTCAAAGAATGCAAATCAAATTCAGTTATAAGAATAAAATTAGAATAAGGCTACAGGAATAAAATAGAAGAGGTATTAGGTTTATTTTGCTAAGTAGAGGTTAATCATTAGAGACATTAGTATTACCATAAAAACTTCTGCCAAAGCTAAATTCCTTCAGTTATTATCAAAGCAAGAAAGAGTACATAACTACTCATGAGGTCTTTTTGTCTTTTTGTACTCAGTCTGTAGAAAAACATGGCATAGGGATATTGGAATAAAGGTAAAAAGATCTCTTCATAGTTTTTAATTAACAATCTCATTTGAGAATCTGTAGAGAATTGCCAGGCTTGCTCACTGATTATTTGTAAAAATAAAATTTTAAGATATCTTAAACTCAGAAAAATAGAGATTTAGATACTTCCTTGCAACTCAACCATTGGATATTAAAAACATAATCATTTTGAAGTTCTTACATATTGTATTATCCTATATATTATATCTATTCCACCATTAATCTACGATAAGTCTTTTGTACAAAAGAGCTATTAGAGAACAAATAAGCTCACAAACAAATATTAATCCATAAAGACTTTTTAAAACTTCGGAAACACCTTTCATTTTTTACCAGGTTAGAAGGAACAGAGGAACAGAGAGCTGCAGTTTAAATATCATAATTCACTTTTTTTTAAAGACTTTTGTGAGAAATGAATTCAATTTAAGGTGCTAGCTAATAAAAATCATTTCAAGTTTATTTACATTTGCAGTAACGTTCACATTTATAAGCTGCCACTATTTACTACGTATTTCATGTTTTATGATAATCCACAATTATTCCAATTTATTTTGCAAGCTCTGACATTCATAAAAATACAAATTTGGATCAATCAATCAATCACGTGGAATCAGATTGGTCAACAGGAGTTCTTACTCATCTTTATTGACTGCAAAGTGAGCATGTGAAGAGAAATAGTAAAATGGACCTTTCTGAGAGGAAAAAGAGAAGGAAAAAATTTAATCTCATCACAAAGATTCAGAAACAGAATATTGATGCATTGCTTTTGCTCAGTACTTACATCATCTTTCAAGTCATGGAAACAGCTAAATAATTTAAAAATTGGTCTGATTAAGAAAGTATTTCCCTAAGTTAAAATAGAGACACAAAATTAAGTTTTCTTAGTTAAAGTGCTCTCCCTCTGAAAGACGGACATAATTTTGATATATCATTTTTCTCTCCCACAAGGGTTTATAAAAATGTTTATTAATAAAATCACGTTAGTGCATGAATAAATATTATCTCAATTGCCCAAAGATAATCAATACATGTACTTAATGCTCTCAATAACATGTAAATACATTTTCTAATCAATAATTTATGCTGTTCTTTGATTTGTCTATTTATTACTTCTACAGAATAAAATAAATTTCTCTTGCATAAATTAATCTACCATTTTGTTTTATCCAGTATTTATCTCAATTTAAGAAGATAAAAACTGGTAGGGAATTCTTTAATACATGAATAAGAAATGTAGCTGGCCATGGTGGCCCACACCTATAATCCCAGGACTAAAGAGTCTGAGGCAGGAGGAATGCTGTAAGTTCAAAGCCAGCCTGGGCTACATGGCAAGATCCTGTCTCAAAAAACCAAAAACATAAACAAAAAAACCTCAGAAAACTAGAAATGTATGTATATTTTAATACATAAAAAGGTGAAAGCAAACCGTCTTTCTACATAAATCATGTTGAAATATGCAACTTGATTTTCTGAATTCTGCAAAATACATGTACAAACTATACCTTATTATAACACTTGATCTCCATTTTTAAAATTTTTCGATCTATATTTATATATTTAATATATTTTTATTCTTAACATATTCTTTGAACATGTTTAAAGAAAACTTATTTTTGGAAATATATGCTTTGCAATTAAAATGAATGTGTCTCATAAATAACATAACATAATATAAATTATATAATCAAGGTAGGCAGATTTTAATCATAGATTAAGTAGATTGTTATTTATTTTTATGCTCAATAACTCCATTATTATTCATTTGAAAAACTTTTATGCAAAAGTTATATATATATATATTAATGCAGTTCTATATTTTTCTTACAGCAATCCATGTTTAATTATCAGGTTTGAGTAAAAGAATGAACTTTTAAAAACAGCATGGTTTTCATATTTTTTTAACTCATAAATATAATTCAATGTTTAAAAGTCTATTGAATTCTTTGTAAAAAAAGTCAATGAATAATTCACATTTACTTAATTACTTTTTTTAGAGGCAGTAAACTATTCATTAGCTACGAGATTACGGTATATTAAAAAGCTATAGATTCTTGCAATTTTTATAAAACATTAAGTAGGTACTGCATTCATAGAACTTTTATAGAAATTTAGCTATAGCAATATTTATTTCTTTATGTCACCATATAATTCAGCTTTATGGTAAACAGTTTATTTTGCTTAATGACAGTTGCAAATAACTTGTCCTTATGCCACTAATATTCACTGGCAATGTAATGCTAAAACAACCCAATTCTTTTATTAATTCAGTGTCTTTGAAAAAGCAATATTCTTGTTAAATTGAAAACAAATGTATTAAATTCTTAACATGTACCTGGAGTTATTTGTCCTCAGTGCTGAGGATGAATTGGTGAATAAAAATATACAAATTCCTCATCATTTTCAAGAATAGATTAAAAAGAGGGAAAACACCCAGATATGAACATTTCAGGTACACATAACCCAAGAATTAAGAAATAATATTCCAATAATGAAAATGCAACAATAATGTGGCAGAGGTAATCCAGTGGTAGTTGATCTGCACCTGTGTGAGCAAGGAAAATTGTCAGATATGATGGCGACTAAGCTAACACATGAAGCATGACATGAGTCATGCCAGAGAAATACCGCAGAGAGCAAATCAGTGTAGAGTTCTAAACCAGAGATGAGCATGTACATTTGAGGAACAGAAAAAAGAGCAGAATAACTGAAACATTAAGAGGGAGAGCAGATGAACTAAAAGCGCTGGAGAATGACTCCTACATTAGGTCAACTTGCTAGTAAACATAAATCTAAAGACCAACTTCCACAGATAACAATGTATAGAAATACAAATCAGCAAAATTCTTTAAAAACAGAAGCAACATCTCTCATACTGAGTGAAGTTAAATGAACTGAGCCAGCTGACACTGCTAAGAAATATAACTCTCAATGCACCAGGTTTCCAACTTGTTTTCCTCTTTCACATTGGCCTAGCCAATTCAAGGCCAGTACAGATTGGAGATGTGCTGCTTGGTACCGTAGGGTAATTCAGTAGTAAAATGTAAGCAGCACTGCACCTTCAACCTGTTTTCGCTGGACATTAATATCCAGTTGGTAGAAGGAATTTAGTAGGCAAGATACGAGTGGAAAATTTAGTTAGTGACCCAGGAGTGGGATCACTTACTTCCATTTATCTTAACTTGGAATAACTAGATCATGTGGCCATGCCTATTTGGAAGGGAACTTACAAATATGTAAGGGGAAGCGGGGATGACTAGTAAACTGAACCACAGTGCTGCATTGCTAAATTTTAGGTTCATACTACTCTTGTGGATATCAAAGATACTATATTTTGTCTCCTCATTGCCTGGAGACTTGGCCAGATTTATAGTCTTGACTTAATAAATTCAATGTAAGCTATTACTTGTTAATATTTACAGTTTATAATAGATTTTAAAAAGCACTGGTTTAAAAGATTTTTTTCTTTTATAATTACCTAAATACAATACTTTTGATGATAAAAATGAAACTATAAGTTGGTCATATGAAAGAGTTATTTTTCTTCTGAAAATATATCAACATTCATGTTTAAAACTCAGCAAGAATAGCTACTCATCTAGTTCACTGACATCCCTGGAGTTTTGATGCTACTCTGATTAAATTTGCATGTACAAAAGAAATGTGTAGTTAATATAAACCTAGACCTCCTTTGTACTGCCCATGGGTCTAAATTGAACCAGGGGTCAATTCTTGACAAATTTTTTATTATATTTATTCATCTTCTGATTTCTAATTCATATGCAGCTTCCATTAACATTTCACAAAAGCAGTGTCACAGGCACTCCTCTGATAATACACTATTTGGTACTATTCTTTAATCTTCATGAATACACTAGAAGAGAAAAATTATTTCTATGTCCAATGGTTTGCATAATATTCAATGTAGCCACTCCTCTAGTTATTTTCCCTCTAATCCTAAAATCCAGACTGTACAGGAGCTTACTGGACTTTAGTTTAGTATAATATGCTTAGTTGTTGTCTAAAGAAGATATACTATCTAGCCATTTGAAATTTGCAATTGCATTAACTGCAGGAAAAACTATGACTCTGGGCTCCCAGATAAAGCCCAGGTGCAGATATTTGTTTTCTTTTAGGTACAAGTATACAAGGCATCAATAATGTTCTTTCTCTTTCTGATAACAATAGTTTCAAAAGGCATGTGTTTCTGTTTGCTTTTGTCTCCTTGAAAACTGAACAAATTATTAGAAACTCATTTATAGCCTGTGAATTTGTGGTCTTCATGTCTTTCTGAGTTTCCTGTTTATATATTTATAACCTAATACATTGATTTCTACTTTACTTATTTTCTTATGCTTTGTGTTACCTTTTTTCATTGATTTTTTGATAAAAATAGTGATGTGCACAATTAAAAACAATGAATCAACTAATAATTTACTGAAGCAGGTTTGAAGGGGATAGATCAACATTACTAGCCAGAGTTTCCATCACTCCACATGTCTATCCTTGGGAGCTACGGTCTGAATTTGTGTCCCTCCACATTTTTGTGTTGAAGCCTTATTTCCAATGTGATAGTACTAGAAAGATGGTACTAGAAAGCTCAAGAGGGTGCAGCCCTGATGATTGGTGCCCTTACAAAAAGGTGAGAAGAGAATTTTTCCCTGGATCTATGAAGATGTAGTTTGAAAAAAAAGTACCTTTGAGTAAGAAAATTGGTGCTGCTGAATCTGTCTGTGGCATTTCACTCTGAAGAACTGTCACAAGTAACTTTCTGCTGTTTATAAGTCATACAGATTTTTTTTATTAGCCTGAGTTATTTGACTGGGATGTGGGCAATAAGAACCACTTGCATGACCACTTTAGAATATCCTTTTTTTTCTATTCAAAATTATTTGAGAACTTACACTGTATATGAAAAAGTCATCTCTATGTTGCAACTTCCTGGACAGAGTAAAAGTGGTGCCTTTCCTGGTAATTATATTGTTTGTTGTCTGTAATATCCTATCTTGAGCTAGTGTGTACACATGTGTTCATGAGCATTGTACTTGGGTTTGCTCATAAATTCTACAACAAGGATTTTTAAACTGTAAGAAGAAATGAACAAATTGGGTAAGGTAGACAGGCCTTTGAATTGTAGAACCAAAATGGGAATCAAAATGGCTTTTAAGCAAATTTGTTACTGCAGTAACGATATGTACACCTTTCAGACTGTCTTGGGTGATGCCTCCTAGCAACTCTGGAAGCCAATGAGTTTCTGAAAAATCTCTAAAACTGCAGAGCATGGAAAATTTCTAACACCTCTAAGAGAGCACAGGCTGTTGTCTATGTACCGATGAAGCTGAAAAGGGAACCAGACACTGTAACAACAGCTGTATAGTAGTACACATTCTGCAAATTGATTTTACATGAAGTGTCTCATTTGATTTGCAAGGAGAATGAAAGAAAACCAAAACAAAAATGAACAATGAAACATTAGAAAGTAAAGGAAGAAGAGTTGGACTTGTTTTCTGACTTAACATTTGTGAAAGTCAAAGGTCTGAAAGATTAAATAAGTGATCTAGTTTTCAGGGTTAGTTAACAACATTTTACTAGACTAGAGTCTTCAGATAGATCGCCTGTGCATAGTTTCATAATTAAGTTGTCAATTAAATTTCAGTTCTCCATATTCGAGCACAGAGAAATTTAAGTATAGGGAGGGTTAATCTGATTATTTTAGGAAATGATAACGTTGGAGTGGTGCTGCTCTGTTAATTTTCAGCTAAGTTAAAAAATAAATTCTCATAACAGTCTCTAAATTATATAAATGTGACTGTAGGTAATGGCGCAAAATTAACTTCGATTTTACTCATTTCATAGTATCTCTTTTCCTAATATCCACATTCCTAGTCTTTTTACTTAATTTTATCTGTTTGTACCTCTAGAGAAGAAAACAAATGTTTGAGAAAATTTTAGTGTGCAAATATAGTATGTACTCTGTTACAAATTGCTTTATTCTTTTTTTCATTATGTAAAATAGAAAAAAGCAGATTAGTGCCCTCAAGAAGAAAAAAATTTTTTTGGAATACTAGTCTTTGGATGTATAATTTAACTATGAGAGATATATGACAGGAAAATAATGGCAAATATTAATTTCTACATTTTACAACGAACTTTATTGCATATTAGGAGCTGTGCACATGAGGATGGATTAATCGTAAGGCAGTTTGGGAGTGAGCTGGTGATACGTATACTTTCAAATATTCTCTGGCATAATAACATCTGCCACGCTCCGGCCTCACGTAGTACCCTGTGTACCTCTCACTCAGCGTGAAGCATGTCAAACGCAATGAGCAGCAGGGCAGAGCTGGCTTCTGGGAGCGTCACTCCTTTTTCTCTGGTTCACTGCTTCCTGTCTTGACCCAGGAAATATACACCAGCACTTTGCCATCACGCTTGAACTATCAAACAAGATGTTCTAAATCACTCATCAACTTCACGGAGTTAAAGAAGCTATTGTTATTCTGCTTTACAGGTCAGAACTAATTCACGTCTATTAAGAAAGAAAGAAAGAAACAATAATTTTCAATCAAATGTTTAGCTCAAAACAAACATGTACTTGAACTGTTTAAAAGAATTAAAACTCAAATTTAAAATAATATAATATACTGATACTTCTTACCAAAACGTTTTCATCAAGAATAAAGTCCTAGAATTGAGCATGGATAAGATTCAGTTATAATCTGTATTCAGCACATTACCCTGGATTTATATTTATAATGTCTCTATCAAATAAGGACAGTGAATTTTCCATTTTTATGCGATGATCACCTGGTAATTGAGGTGACCTTGTGTGATTACTCATTGCCTTAATTCAGTGGAATAGATAACCTCCTCACACCCTATGACAGTAGGTCCTTTTGCAACTTGGGATGCAGAATCTACAGAAGTTAAACTCCTACCCTCCAGAAATAACAGATGAGGACTATCTTCCTTTACATTTGCTTTTCAATGAGCAAGACATTGCAGGTTTTAAGATGCCCAGAAGCTTACATAATCTTAGGGAAATATTTCCATGTATTTCCTAAAGATAGAAAATGAACTTAAAAGTATAAACTTTCTAAAGAAGTGTTGTAAGGAAAGAAAGGGAGAATCTTTAACCTACAATAGGGATAAGTCAACTTCCTATATTTTAAAATTTGTGTATATGTTTATATTCCATCTAGGGTATGTACCTACACATAGACTACATTTACAACATATTTGCTAAATAATGACATTTTATGCAAAGTTCATCTTTAGGCCACCCTTCTCATAGGCAAATTTTTGTTCTTGGAATTATATATTTTTAAATTTTTACTAATAACTATTTGCATTCATGGTAAATAATAGTAACCACAGTAATATCTATTATTGTTGAAACACTGTGTCAACTTGAGAAGTCTAGAAGCTTAACTAAATCACTCGGCAGCTCTACATCTTGTGGTTTAGAGGACAAGCTGTTGTCCCTCTAGGATGTGGTTCATCCTGTCAATTTGAGGTCAGAAATTTAAGTGATTTCAGCAGCAGGCCAGGGTCCTTACTTGGTAACATCCTCAGCTTGTGCAAGAGGAAGGCTCACAAATGGTGTGAACGCTACACCCACCCAAGGAGCATAGCCTGCTCACAATACAAGGGAGGAAAACAGGCTTGACCCCTCCTTTTGCTCTTGTGGCTTTGCTGTCTTCTGTCACTTGAAATGTTGCCCCGGTGCTATGCCACCCTGTCTTACAACTAGCTGATTATGGACTGAAACCTCCACAAACTGTGAGCTAAATAAACCTTCCCTTCCTTAATGTTGCACATCAGGTATTTTGTCCCAGCAAGAACACTAACCAACACATAATCTAAGGTTGATGAGTTACTGGATAGAGAAGGTGTCATATAGAGTATCAATGGATATGGTTTTCAATGGCAAATGGAAGAGGGATACTGAATCTGCTTTTTGTTATGTAATAACAATACAATCTCTTCCTTGGAGATTTTCTTAGATGTGCATTTCAGCCTATTGGATGTAGAGGATCTAATTTCCTTATTATCTCCCTTGCCATCTTGCAATTTGGTTACATATGCATGTTTGCATAAGTACTCAGCAATCACTAATGAAATTGAGTTCTTCATTCATTTCCCAGAAGTTTGAAATATTAAACTCTAACATGAAGCTATTCAGATTATATTTAAAGTATTTGGTGCTTTACATTTGTACATCATTCTCTTACATCTAAAACATTAGTGCTGTATTTTCACTACTTCCAATGAGTTGATGCACTAAAATGTTTAAAGTGCAATGAAGCCTAAAGGAAAAACTGTCATTCAGGAGTTTGGCCTAAATATACTTAAATCGCACTTAAGGTTTATTGAAGTCTTCTTTTTTACATTTCTGTGTAAAATTAGCATATGTGTATATATAGTACATATGAGATGACATATCTGTACATACTTAATTTTAATGTAAAATTAATGAGTATCATTTCACCTGCTGGTTATCAAATCCTTTTGATACCCTAAACTAATTCAATATAAAATTTTAAAGCTTTACAAAAGAAAGCATTTGAGGCCGCTTCTCATGTTTGCTGTTATGTCCTTCAAACTCTGTATCATTTACTGATGTTAATGACATTTTCTGATTTCAGATTATACATAGCACTGAAGTAAAAAACAAACAAACAACTCCAGAAAATTCGTAGTCCACTGTCTTAAAGACCTAGATCCAATAATCATTAACTGTATGACTTTGAGCAAGTTACTGAAAATTTTTATGTCTCAGTTTTCTCTTCTCTAAAATGAATATTATATTCAGAGTCTTTTCATAGATACACTGAGAGAATGCCATGTGATAACATAAGAGAAAGCCCAAGTGAAGTAAGAGGAGAAGGGAGCATTTGGATTTGTGTTTTAGTTTCTGTTTTGCATTGCTTTGCAAATAACATATAAAATGATTGTCTTACATCCAAATCTTTCTACCTGAAATTCTTCATATAACTCTTTAAAAATTAAAAGGGCATAAATTGGCACAACTAGTGGTCACCTCACTTTCTTTAATTTTAAATGGCTCTGAATGAGAATGCTCACTGTTTTGGGCAATTTGAAACAATTTTTTTATCTCACATCATGCCTAAACTATCTAATAAATTGCAGATGTCTTGACAGCTTACCGATAAAGCAACAAAAGGTTACAACAACATACCCAAATATCATTTCATGTACTCCGGACTCAAAATGGTAGGTTTAAAACATTTTTGACAAGAGAAGACTTTATTCATATGAATTCTTATTTGCACCCCTATGTGTTTGGACTAGAACAAGCCCAAGCACTCCCTACCTGGCTCATATAACAGCAGTAGTTGCCTTCTATGAACTAAAGAACCCACGGCTCCAATTAAATTTAACGTAAAAATTGGTGCTTTTAGTCACCATGAAATGTTATTGATGAATAAAATTTATGTTCCTGTCTAACTGAATTTTGGTACTGATTTTGTCAACATCTGTCCTTTGCCTGTTCACATAAAAATATTATTAACTATTGAAGATAAATAAAAATAAATGTCAAAAATAAACATAATATGCACACACACATACACACACAAACTCACACACACACTCACATACACTTACCCTCCAAATGAGGGTTTTGGATGAAGTGAAAAGATTTTTGTTTGCAGCTATAAAAATTAACCATCATTTTCATAATTATTTTAAGAGTGCCATTGTGTGGTAAAATAATATTATTTAGAATAAAAAAATCATGGTGGTCAAATATTCAGAGCTGTCATATCCTGTTGAAGTGGAACAATGCAGAATGAACCAAGGGTTCAGTTTTCAAAAGCTAATATTCTACCAGGGACAGATTTGCTATGTTAAACAAACGAAAAAAAACGCTATCTGTTCAACACCATTCATCTAAAGGCTACTTGCCTCCCTTACCCAGACATCAGTCAAAAATAAGTAAATAAATAAATAATAATAACAATAATTTCAATTTAGCTAGAGTAATTCCTAAAGCAAACTGAAAGAGAGTGGGGGTAGATAAAGACAAATCAGAGAGACAGGAGAAGGAGAAAGGGAAAATTAAAAAAGAAAAAAACAACCATAAGTTATGACAGTCTCATATCTATGAATGTATTTGCAGTTATTTACCTGTACTGAGTCTAGTGTTTACAAAGATCATTGTTGAGTGTTGAGTCAGCTCTTCCCGCTGTCATTTCTCCTCCATTGTCTTTTTCACTCGATTCACATGCATATTTGCGACTCTCTTCTTTAGTCCCTTCTCTTAGGTTTCATCCCTACTCTTAATCCTATAGGGGCTGGGGATATAGCTCAGCAGCACAAGTGCCCACTTGGCAAGTACGAAGTCATGAGTTCGATCCCCGGTACCGAAAAAAAAAATTAATTACCTATTCTTAACCCTATATGTTCGAACTAGAAAAAGTCCAAGCACTCCCTTCCTGCCTCATATTCCTGCAGCAGTTGCCTTTTATGAACTAAAGAAACTACGGTTCCAGCAAAATTTAATTAAAAACTGGTGCTTTTAGTCACCATGAAATGCTGTCGATAAGCAAAATTTTCTTTCCCTTTCTAACTACCAAGTAACCACTGTTTTTTGGGGGGGAATATATTCTGCAATCACGTATTTCTTATTTTTTAATGGCAATGTTGATCAAATGTAAACAAAAATGTCCCATGACTCATCTGTCTTGGGGATGTGGTAACCTTACCTCACTTATTAGAACAAATTCATTCTGAGAATTGTGGCTGAGCTCAAGCTTCAAACAGCTACTATTAAATAGTATGTGTTTTCTGGTAGGTGACGGCTGTGGATTTCTCTATTTCTGTCTCTGTATGTCAAGTTTTCTGTATCTACTCCAGCTCTTGACTATCCCTGAAATATTCACTAGGCCTTACAGCAGTCTTTGGGTAATATCTAACTCATGGGTCTATTATGAAGATACGTGGAATCACTTTGTAAATACAATGACAAATAATAAAATTAAGCTTCATATGAAATTGATAAAAAAGAACATGCTTGAAGATACACTACAAAAAACAAATGTAATTCTATATGATTTTCCTCTCATAAACCTAAACCAATACAACAGTGATATTAACAATTCAGTAGCAGCAGCAGTCAGATAAAATATACATGCAATAACCAAAGGTGTCATATTTATTTTACATTCAAGTGACATTACCCTTTTGCCATTATGTAGCATCTCATATACAGCTTCAGGGTCTGAAAATAATGAGTGACCACTAGACAGATTAAGCATGTATACAGGATGGCAGTTGATGTCTGAATCTCACACATCAGATGTTTTCAGTCACACGAGTAATTTTACATCTCATCATTTACATACAAGGTGTAATTTTCTAATGTAAAATATGGAGGCATAGAGGAAATCATCTATATGGCTCATTTTTTGTAGAAATAAAATTTCTTTAATATTAATGCTAATTTTGACACTCTCACATCAGGAAATGATGTGGCACATCATAACCCGAGCACAAAGACATGTCAAACCAGAAAAAAATGGTTATGGTTTTATTTTTTACTTTCAAGTCAAGTTCACCTTCCTGTAAGCTGTCACTCAGGATTCAGTGAACAGATTTTATAAATGATGATCACTTTCTTTTTCCAGTCTTGAATCTGGAATGAATGAACAACATTTTCAAAGATAGGCAGAGTTCAATAGATTGGAAACTGTCCCCAGAAGTCAAGTCAGATCTCACATGCTCTGATTCTTTTGGTTTTTATGGAACACACTGTGAGCATGTGTGTGTGTGTGTGTGTGTGTGTGTGTGTGTGGTGTGTGTGTAATGTGTATGGTTATGGATGTGTATGGAGGTGGGGAAAGGTTTAATATGAGAAAATGATGTAAGGTAAAATGATCCATCCATCAACCCACATCTTATCCCATTGAGTCCCCTAGTGTCTCGATTTGAAAAAATATTATTTCTATGCCCATGAAATTCTATAAAACAACCACTTAAGCAAAGATTCTACAGAAATAAAATATCACTTAATAAACCCTAACGATCACTGATTATTCAATTTATCTATCATCTAAATACTCTTTTTGAATGATCTTTCTGGAACAGTTGTATTCTCTTTGTTCTTTTAATTCTTGCAGTCTTTTAAGAGGTATTGATGTGAAAATAATTTTTGTTTTTACTTATTAGCTATTGGGACTTGGAGGAGTAATTGGAATGCCTGAGGCATAAAAATGTTTCAGTGCCCAGGATCTTGGTCAAATGACCTTGCAGGGTACAACATCAGTAATCCAGAAAAGTACAAAATGAAGTAGAGGAGTCTGAGCAGAGATTATATTCACTCTCGCTTTAAGTCTTGGTCAGTGTCACACATACCAAACAAAAGATGCTTTCTCCAGATACAGGACCTTGAGAAAGAAAATGAAATTTTGAATTTATAAAATCATGAAGCACAACTAAACAAAATAGAGTAATAATAAATAATCTAAAAACTACTTACATTTCAGAGCAGTGGTAAACATGCTACGGATTCACAGAAATATGTATTAATACATGAAATATCTTGGTGTCCAAGAGAGAAAGTGAGCAGTAGTTGGAATACTAGGACACTAATTTTTTCATTTCTCACTGAGAGTCTGAGCCAATGTTTAATTAATTTGTTTGGACCTCATTTATTTCATATATATCTTTTAAAACCTTAAAAATCGAGAAATATTTACTATGGAATTGAAAGATTTTTGAGAATTAATTATACAGCCAGCACCATTAGAGAATATATGATAACCCAGAATTAAATTTATATAAATAAAAATGGACTTGTTAAATATAAAAAATTGGTTAATCAAAATAATAGCAAGTAAGTAATTACTTATACTTTTTTGCTATCCAGAATTAATTTTTATTGTTTAAGTATCCATAGCTTCAAATACATAAACACAAGAGGGATTTTTCACAGATTGTGCATATTATTTATAATATATATATTATATATTTTTTTTTGTACTGGGAATTGAACACATGACCTCACATTTGCCAGGTGGGCATTTTGCTGTAGAGCTACATCCCCAGCACTATATAAAAAATATTTTAATAGCAGGGAGACTCTAATCCTTATCAAAATCCTGAAAGAAATATTTAGCTTAAGGCAATGATAGTGACAGGAGCAAACACACTATTCGGAAAAAGAAAAATTAATCCTGTCTCCAATCACCTGTTAAAAATTTGTAATGTTGAAATCTGTCAATTAAATCCTATGTTCTAGCATGTGGAGTCAACAATTTGCAAAATTAAAGTCAAAATGTTCTTAACTCTTTTTTGGAAATGGTTTAGTGCTTATACTGAGGTAAATTAAATTAAATTAGATTAGATTAACTGAATGAGTTTGGCAGATTACTGTTGTGTAAGGTTGAAACATAGATTATGCTCACCTATGCTGGCTGTACATAAATTAAGGTTAAACAGAGTTATATGGGAATACATGTGGCACACTGAAGAAAGAAGGAAGTGTTGGATTTAGTCATTAAGGAAGATAATATGGAATATATAATGTGTTAGTTGAGAAAATAACAGGATTATGAAAACTTGAAACTATAAAAGAAAACAGGGCAATTGTGCAATCTTGATATATTTTCAGATAATGAAAGGACTATTAAGAATTTTTTTCATAGAGAATAACTGCAAGAATACAGTTAGGTTATTTTTGGCACACATACTCACATACAAGTTTCAGGTTAGCATATTAGCAAAACCTGCATGGTTTCTCTCACATTTACAGAGCTCATAGATTAGAGGTCTGTGTTGGTCAGCTTTCTTACTGTTGGGGAAAAATATCTGATACTCAAAACTTAAAGGAAGAGAGGTTTAATTTGTCTCACCGTTTCAGAGATTTCATCTTATGTTTGGGTGTCTCCGAGGCAGAGATATTGTAAGAAAGTAAATATTTTTAGTTCTGAGTTAGGATAAATAGTGATATATAAGCTAGATATTTCTAGGAAAATACATCTAAGATAGCATTGAAGAAAGACAATTTTGAAAGTGATACATTTAAATGATTTCTTCATTTAGGGTAATGCTACAAACATACAAGTACTAGACAACTGATACATATACTTTCAGTACAGTGGTAATGAAAAGGAAATACTAATCTTGGCTGCAATTAAAGAATGATATCTTCTAGTGTTAGCATCTCAAAACAAGTGAAATTGCTGTCAAACTACAGAGAAAGGAAAACACATCTTACATGTATCAGTGACATGGAAAGATTTCTTTTTTTTAATTTTCAGAGGCTAGAAACAAAGTTACAAGAAGCCAAAAGGCTAAGTAGAGTCATCTGACAAATCCTCTTGAATTTGTCCTTCAACTTTTACTACCGTGAAGCAGATTATGCGGTTTATGATCTCAGTTTGCAGAAAATCTGGAGATCTAACAAAAGAAGCTGAGAACTCCAGTGACATTTCCACCCCACAGAGGAAGACAGCAAAAATAGGCTTCTATCAAACTTTATAATGTGTACTATGACAAAACATCTTCCTTAAGTATTTGCCTTCAAAAACCTTCCTGTGGACAAGCCATCTGAATTACCAGTTCATCTGTGTTTCCGAAAATGGGACATATATTTTAAGTGTTATCTTCAAGAAATTGGAAAAGTCAATGTATACTATTTTTTGATAGAGCAGTCTTAAACCAGATTTTAAAAATTATTAGAAAAACTGATCCATAGGATCATGAACTTACAAAGACTATTATACATGAAAGAAACAAAACAAAAATAACATGAACCAAGAGCCAAAAAGTTGAAAAAGAATGTAATTACATTTACATGTATTCAGAAAATGAGTTGGATAGTACAGAAAATAAATAAATAAAATAAGTAGGTGTAATATGTTAGACTAAAATAATAGCTGATTCACAGCATGCATAAAAAGACATTCAATATGCCCTCGCTTATTTCAAAAACAACTAGAGAAATTTAAGAAGATAAAAAATCCCTGTGATATTTAAATGGACAATAAATCTTGTAATAAGATAAACCTGAAAAAAAAAGAATTACTTAAAAGACAAATACAAACATGCGATAAGGTAATTGTAAAGTGGATATTGATAATTATAAAAATAGATATTTAAGATTCTATTAAGAAACTCTATTACTTGAGTGATAAGCATGGCAGGAGAAAAACAGAGATAATATTTTGCAGATATAATTTCTAAAATAATATTGATGAATAATACATCTATCATAAACAAAGGCTCATATATTTGAATTCTAGAACCTCAAAGAAATACCAAATATGCTAAATAAAATGCAAATATAAATGAAATAATCCAAATGTAAATACATGTGAGTGAACAATAGAACACCAAAAATAAAAATATCTTAATAGCACCAGGAAGGAAAACATTATTCCGTAGGAAGAACTTCAGACTAAGAGCTCAATTCTCTACAGCCTTACTGAAGCCTAAAAAGTGTCGCAACATAATTTCAATAAATTCAAGACTAATGGAATCTCAAGAAAGAAAACTTCCATGGGCTTGTGTCAGATAAAAGATCCCAGATGGAATGTCTAAAACACAATAAATGTAAACAAAGATACAAATCTGTAGGCAAAGTAACTAAAAAATGGTAAGAAAATAACAGTAATAATGTTTTGTGAGGTTAAAAAAGGTCATATAGATCTAAAATCTGGGGGAAACAAAGTATTGTATATTTAAATTTTTATTAACTCATTGATTTTCTTTCTCAGAAAATTATCAAGCTTACTTAATTTGAAATTTAGATGGTACACGTTGGCAGTAACCATGACAAACTAAACATAAGTAGTATGTTTAAGTTCAAAATTACAAGTACAAATACAAAGCAGGATAATATTAAGAAAACCAAAATGAATTTATTCAAGTGGTAAAAATAGAAACTGAAAGAGTAAACAAGGAAAAAATACAAAATAGATACTGTGAAATGAGAAGGGAAAGAAGAACTAGGGAAGGGGAAAAGGGAAAGGAAGGAAATGAAAAGGGAAAAAAGATAACAAAAAAGAGAAATAAAATGAAAATGAGCTTTTCAAATAGGAAGGAAAATAAATGCTGAAGGGAAGAGAAGGAATTGGGGAAAAGAGAGAAAGCAAAATATATCATGTACAGGTACAAATTCCCTATGATGAATGTGATCATTTTGTATATTCAAAATGTACCATAAACTTAATTTAAAAAAAAAGAAAAAGTTTGGGCAAATTAAAAAATCACAGAATAAACTCTAATTTAATATACACGCATAATTAAATAGAAAATACTCGAATAAAGAATGTGACAATAACTATGAAAGCTCATGTTAGAGAAGGGAAGAGTGCACAAGAAAATGGGACGGTATTTACTTTCTAAACAGAGCAAAGAAAGTGGGATTGGAAAGAGAGACACAGAGATCTCTAATATTGGAAAGTGGGCAATTTTATAGTAGATAAACTCCTATTCATTTTATTGTGTCTTGTTACAATTAACATTTATAATATTTTGTGTGTTCAAAAATTGATAAATTATTTTACAGGGAATGAAATCATTGAAAAAATAAATTTAGAATTAGGAAAAACATTGGCAAAATTAAAAATTGATTATAAGATTTGTTCTTATCCTTATATTCTTCAAATGAAAATTATCTTTTAGTTCCTTGAGCATTGATACAGATAAAAAAAGAAAGTGTAAACTGCAGAATATATTTTTAGAAAAAACTGTATAAAATGTTCACAAACATATTTGATTCACCTATCACTCATATTGTGATAAATGTGGCTGGTTGTATAAGAAAAGCAAATAGTGAGAACATAAATATATTATATGACTGAAATTTAGTATTCATTTTGACTTATTTTTCTGAAGTCCACAGTAAAACTAAAAATGAGATAGATAAATCACACAGCTTATCAAAAACAGCCCAAATATCCAATAAACCTTTTATTAATACACCTTAAAACTGTTCACAATTTTAACTACCTTTTACATATGACTTTGATTTGAATATGTGAAAATAAGTTATTAAAATTCAATGGATTTTTTTACCCAGAGTTTCCTTCATTATAAATTTTCTCCTAATCAACTGATATAAATCTACCCTTATTTTAAATTAGTGAAGAATATGGCATAATGTGACTCTGGCATCAGTCTTTACCTGCATGGATGCAAGCCAACTCATCAAAGTATTATTCTTTTTTAAATTTATTTTCTTTGTGAAAAACACTATTGGTTTCCAATTCATCTAGGTAATTAAATTTACATTTTTTAATATTCCACTTCTCCTTGCTTCAACCTCCATTCATCACTAAGTCATATAGATGTTCTTTTTTTATATATATTTTGCACATCTGATGGTGCCTATATTCAGTGCTCCCATGTTGACTCAAGCAGATATTTTGTCTTGAGCCATTGTCTCAGATATCAAGTGTTCTACATGAGTGGGTTCCTGCATCACTGGTAAATTTTTACACTTGTGTGATAGCCATTGTCTATATATATATGTATTTTTTTTCACATTCTTATCTGAAACATTTTCTTTGCTTTCAGTCTCCTAAGTCAGGCATTGACAAACTATGACATGTTGGCCAAATCCAGCTTTCCCCCATTTTTCTGAAGTGTACTGGAACCAGACATGTTCACTTATTTTTTTTCTCATAGGTAACTGTTTTAATTTTCATAATGGCAGAGATGAGTAGCTATGACAGAAGCTATGTGCTATCAAAGTGTAAATATCTAGAGGTCCAGATCATTAGAGAAAAATAATCTGATTGAAATCTTAATTCTTTAACTTTTTATATTTTCCTTCTGTATATTTGAGTTCAATTTTATTTTCATACATTGTGTTATAAAGATTAGTATAAGACTTTGTTAGTGTATCCATATCTATATATTGCTGGAAAGTTACATTTATGAAAAAATGTATATTTTTGAGGCAATATATATATCGCGTCTCAAAAAGCTTTCAGACTCTAGTCACAATTTTATTTTTCCCCAAATTATGTAGTGTATCTTATGTGTTGCAAACTATGCCTCTATCCCTAGTCCCTGTGTAACCTTTTAAGATTCAGATTGGATTTTTACTTTGTCTTTAACCTAAATCCAGGATAAAATAACTAATTTATTTTGCCCTATATGGCATTGGTCCCTGTGTCTTGCAGTTGGTCACTTGTAACACAGAGGATTTTTCTCTGTTTGGTTCACACTGCTCTCCCTTCAACTTTCCCCACCGCATGCAGAGTTAGAGGCATGCCTCGTACTTTCAATGAAACCGAGCCTAGGTCCCAGGGCCTGTCACACAGCTGGCACTCAACAAATGTTTGTAATGTGAATGCATACACAAATGAACAATAACTCTCTGTCTTGTGGGAAAAGTTTTCTTTTATTTTTGGAGAACAAAGGTAATTTATATCCATGTTATTGGGAAGTCATTCCTCCTGATGTACCTTTCCCCATATAAACCCCCATGCTCTAAAAGCACAAACTGACAGTTCTGACTCAATGTATTGTTTAGATTATATTCAATCCTACTCTGCATTCTGTTTCTCTTGGATACTGTTTCCTTTCTTTTCTGGCTGGTAGGTTACACTGATTTATTGAAATAAGATTCCATTCCTCTCATTCTTTTTTGCAAATGTATTTTTTTTTCCCAGTTGAAGTTGATTTCCATCAGTTTTTCCTTGGACTACTCTCATTCCATGAAAGTAACTTTATTCAAGTCTAATTATAGCTCTGGCACTCTTGTTTCTCAGAGAACACATTACTGAATTTGCTGCTGAAAACAAATAAACAAATCTGTAGAAATTATGGAGTTGTAGAACAATGCTTTAGCAACTCACAATTGATTTTGCTTTCATTGTACATGTCTCTGTAGGAAATATAGAAAGATACACTATTATATTCTCAGTTAATAACTTTTTCTTCCCAGTTGTTTTTAGCTAGTTTTTGTTCTCTTAGTTATAAAATGAGAAAAGATAGCTTGAGGATGAGTGTAAAGATATTGTTTTAAAACAATAAAATTTTAATGGAATACTGTACAGTCTGAGAAGTGTGATTATAACTGTTCTGGTTCTTGCTGCTACTATTATATAGATGTTTTAAACAAAAATATTTTTCTCTATTTCTCACTAAAAATAATATTATGTGAAATCCAGTGTGGTCATACTTATTAACATAGTTTAACTCACAATATTCAATTTTGGAAAGGTAAAAGTTATATAAATGCTTTCATCAAAATGTTTCATATTCCTAATAGGTAGGTAGATAAACACATGTACAAGTATTATCTCTGAAACATGAGTTTTAGACAACAGTAAAAATGCTGGCTGATCGTGAGTTTTTATGCATGTGTGTATACACACATACATGCACAGTTTCAAGAAAGTGTTTAAAATACACATGTGTGTATATGATGGTAATTTATTAGGTAGAAAAATAGGAAAGCACATGGTCATCAATACATTGAACTTTTCATTCTTTTGCACAGAGTGTCAGTTAAATACTGTATATTATGTAATGAAAATTAAACATGAGTAATATGTTGTTGATTCAAAAGTGGTTTAGAACTGTATGTAAAAACCTTCATTTAAAATTTTGTATAATTTGTGGGATCACTCAATCTTTGCATTGTAAGTCAGAAGATTAATATTGCATAAATAAGAAAATTACAGTAAAGAAATTGCAAGTGTACAGGTAGTCACAAAAGTCAGATGCTAATAACAAAACTTATGAAAAGTTCTTTACAAGACACTGATGTGGCATTGAATCTTTATAACACTTAATTTCACCACACACACACACACACACACAATCTGGTTATTCTTATATATATTCAAGATAGATAATCTATATTTAAGAATCGTGTCAAAAAAGATACTGCCAATATTGTTAAATCTATATTATAATATTTAATTGTGGAATGTAGGAGAAGAGTAAGTATCACTCAAAGAAAAATTTTGCCTTCTATTCTTGGAAGGAAATTAGTGTATTTCTGTTTGTGTGCAGAATCCATATAGACAATCATGTTAGGCATAATTACAAACTTGCTATTACATGGGGGAATTAAATATGGTTTAAGGAGATGCATCGGGTTGTCAAGTTGACAAGGCATAGATTGTGATCGTTAGTTATGATATGGCAACTTGCCTTCAGTAGAGGACCGCTTAGCAGGCTAGTAAAGCTCTGGATGTGTCTGTAGATGATTGATATATAGGATGCAAACTGAAGAGGAAAGACCCACTCTAGATTTCTGGAATAATCTGCTTAAATGTTTTATCTACTGCATATAAACAAGGCAATGTGACAAGACCATACATTCATCATTCATATTTTGTACCTCTCTTACAATTCCTGATTTCATAAATGTGATTATATACTAAACCAATTTTTGAGATATTTCTGACATTTATGAATTGTATTTTATATAGAGTCAAGCCATAGTTCCCTTCAACAACAAAAACATTTTATTCACATAATATGTCCAGTGCCTTCTTACAGATGTTGAAGTAGAGCAATGAATAAGAAAAGATAAAACTATTGCTCTCATTGAGCTTCCTATTCACGGGAAAGAAAGACATACAGCAGACATTGTACAAGATAAATAAGGAAAATATATATATTAGGTTAGCTGGCTATCAATAGTATGAAGAAAAAAATGAGTCTTGAATGAAAATCAGTAAGCACTGATGAAGAGGGATTTTACTTTTTGCATAAGTATAAGGTAAGCCCCAGGGCCGGGGATTTAGCTCAGCGTCATAAGTAACTGCCTGGCAAGAGTAAGGTCGTGAGTTCAATCCCTGGAACAACAACAAAAAAAATCCCAGTTGGTTTCACTAATAAACCAATATTGGGTTATATACTAACAAGGCAAGCCCCAGCTAAAAATACCTAAAAACAGTGAACTCAGAAATATCGAATAAAAGTTCCACAGAAAGTTGACTACATGCACAACTGGGGTAACTGAAGAAGAGTCGAAAGAGCGGAGAAGTAGGAAAGGAAGTAAGGGAGGTGATTTGGGAGAGAAGGTAGGAACAGAACTCTAAATTTTTAACCTTGTTCCTCCTTTTGTACAGATGAAAAAAACTATAGCAACGAAGTACAATTAATTTTGTGACAAATACAAGTCTGCTTGGTCCTTTAGTAAATACTCCCGCCTATCAGCAAGTCTATGTCCTTTATATAATCAGTCCTGTCTTCCAGTTCCTCTGTGCAGATGTGTGAGATACAGGTTTGTGTGTGTGGCTTCCTCCCTACTATGGAAGAAGCTACTGTTTGACTTCACCTACTGGAATTTAGGAGAGATGCTCTTTCTGGGAGATTTAGAGCTGGAAGTGAACATCTAGCCATTTTGCCATCCACCTTGTCTCTTACCTATCTCATCTTATTGGTGTTAGTGCCCAGGACAATAAATTCGCCACCTTTTTTTTTTATCCTTCTTCAGTGTCTCTAACTCCTGTGCTGGTGTGTACATGTGCTACTCTGTGATGTACACGTGCTACTCTGTGATGTACACGTGCTACTCTGTGATGTACACGTGCTACTCTGTGATGTACACGTGCTACTCTGCGATGTACACGTGCTACTCTGTGATGTACACGTGCTACTCTGTGATGTACAGCTCCGGCTTCTTCAGGAAACCTACACCATAAATTACAAGGTCAGGAGAAACAATGAACATTTAGGTCTGTCTATAAGGAAACAAACTTCTGTTGTTAAATTTTAATTATTTTGTACTCTACTCAATTTATATCCAGACTTTCCTCTTTGCACTTCACTTTAACTCCTCGCCCTTCTCATATCAACACACACTCACACACACACACACACACACACACAATAGCATTCATAATCGTCACATTTTATGTCCGAAACTTGACTATCAAAGAAAACAAGTATAAAATATTTACAAATTGATAAATATGAATAATTTATGCATAATCAATTTACCTTGAAATTTAGAAAGATGAATTATTAATATATTTCTATCATGCAAAGTATGAAAGAATCGAAGTTTCAAAGACAAAATTATTCTATGAACATATTTTTCCAGAGCACACCAAAACTATGTAAAATTTATCAATTTCTCAACTTATACCAAAGTGTTGTTCATTCTTAACTGTATTCAAAATTCATAGATTGATAAAAACAGAAGAAAGGAAGAAGGGAAGGAAGCAGAAAATACATGTTTTTATCTACCTAAACCTATTTGTAATAGATATACACTAAATATTTAAAACATTTAATGAAGGGTGTACCATGATTATAAAGGCTGTATTCCATGAATATAATCAATTGTAATCTACCAGTTTATTATTCAGATGTTAACATTGAAAAACATATGTTCAAAATTTATGATGAAAAAGTATTAATTACATACAATATAAAATATCAAATAAAATGTTTGATACACTCTGAATACTTAACAATTGAAAGCCGATACTCTGTACAGGCAACAATATTCAAACATATTATCTAATAGAAATACTAGTATATTTTTGTGTCAGTTCATAGAGAGAATGCTAATATTACAGCAATCTATGTGATTTCAGAAGTATGTTTAACAATTCACATCTGAAGAAGTCTAATTTTTTTTGAAGGAATTGACACTGAATCTAGTGATTCTTCTGTGGCTATTTATTTATTTTGGTGGAGTTTTGCCAGGTGCAAAGTTATGTATTTGAGAAGAAAGGGAAAATGCTACATCAAGTTAAAAGGAATAAATTTTGTAAATCCTCAAAAGAAAAGCTCAGGGGAAAAGGTTGATTTGGTTCAGGTTGCCTCTGGAAAATGTGTTGTGGTTCTTGGTGGCAAATAGAAGCTTGTATGATAATTTAATAATGATTTGTGTTATTTGGGAAAGAATTTCTCTAAATAATGAGGATGTGCTTCCTACGTAATACCCAGAAGTATCATAGAAAAGAATTAACCTGAGGCTCTGTCTTTCATCTTAAAAATACAAGCCCCAGAATACAGTAATATGCCCGCCTTCTCAAACCTGTATTATCTGTGAGGACGAGTCACTTTCCTGTGTCAGACACATTTCTTTTGCCCTTTGGTGGAGATAATGGAATTTGACAGGAAGATATCACCTATTACTGGCAAATACCCCTTTAATCACATAGACCTACTCTCAGATCCTGAAAGCATCTTTGGAATGAAACTATGTGTACTGTAGAAAACTTTGGGTGTTTTCCTAGTTTACATTATTTTATTTTTTACTGCTTTTTAACATTTTTTTTATTTTTATTAATCCTTGTTTGCTGTACATTAGATTACATTTCTTATGGGGAGTTTGTCCATGTCAAACGAAATAGCGTATCAGATTTTTTAATAATCAATCAGAAATATAGAAATTATTAGAATATTCTGGTGAACTAGTTATATTAAATAAATTTTGTAGAAATGTTTGAAACATGTACAGTATATAATTTTGCTTTTAGAGATTGCTACGGTTTGTGTGTTTTGTCTTAGCCATTGGAGAAAAGTAACTAAGACACACACCAAATGAGAACACTTTAGCAATTTTATATATTTAATTATATGCTGCATTAAATGATTATATCAATCATTAAATATATGAAGTATCACATTTATTATAGTGAACCTCTGCATATGTATATAATAATCAACAGTTACCTGAATACTGAAAATATGATGATTATGCATATTTTTATCAGGGTAATATAAAGAATTTGTTATTATTACATTTTAACATTATTTGTTAAATCTTCCCTACTTAAAATTTTAAAATACACAGTGTCTAAATGAAGTAGAAATGTATTATTCATATATATGGGAGGCTATAGCTCAGAGGTACAGTGCCTGCCCAGCAAGTGTGGGGTCCTGAGTTCAATCATTACCCACACATACAAAAAAATGATAGGTTGTGTTAGTGGAATATAAGAAAATGTAAAGTGTATATGATTATGTATTATTTTGTGAATTTTTCTTACATTTTGCTGATAAACATATTACCTTTATTATGTGTTATCGATTATGGCAAAAATCAGTTAAGATGTATTTCATGTACAATATAGCATTCCATCTATAAAAGTCCAATAATTTCAAAGTTGTAGAACTATTATACAAAAATCACCAATTCCCCAAAATGAATGTACCTGTTATGTATTGTAAATATACACTGATTAAAAATTTACAGATATTCCTTACAGTTACTTAAATGTTGATTTCAAAAAGAGGGCAAATTTTGGAATTAAAACAATGAATGTTTTAATCATGCCAACATTTTACAAACTTGGTCAACAGTTTAATATAATTATCATTATTTAAAGCACTATGCATATTAGCAAGTGAATTCACATTTTCACTAAGTAATATGTCTGAAAGAGACACCAAAAAA
>RJWT010009610.1:0-17984 GCA_004365215.1 Cuniculus paca | reverse complement strand
AGTGCCATTTATAAATTTTAATTTTTGTCACTTATGTATTTGGGGTCATAATAAAAAAAATCATTGTTCAAATCAATGCTCTGAAAAATCTCCACTACGGCTTTTCTAGTAATGTCATAGTTTTAGGTCTTGCTTTTAAGAATTTAATCCAAAATTATTGAAATGAATCAATAGCAAAATAAAACCAACCAACCAACAAACAAAAACAGCATATTAGAAATAGGCTAACCACCTTATAGTTAATTTTCAAAAGAAGACATACAAATGGCCAACAGATATTTAAAAAGCGTTCAACAATATTAATCGTTAGAGATATGCAAATCATAGCCAATAAATTACCACTTTATCCTAGCAAGAATGGCTACAATAAAAAAGACAAAAAAAGCAACAAACAAAACAGTGCCAGTTAGGAAAAAGGAACACTTGTGCTTTCTTGGTGGTTATCTAAATTAGTGCAGCCATTATCAGAGCATTATGGAAATTTCTCAAAACCTCAAAGTAGATCTACGTATGATCCAGCAGTCCTACTGCAGGGTATATACTACAAAGAAATGAAATCTATATGTCAAAAAGATACCTGCACTCCCATGTTTATTGCAGCACTATTCATAATAGCCAGGATATAAATGAATGGAGAAACGGAAGTTGAGCGCAGAATAGTGCTTACCAGAGACCAGGGAGAAAAAAAGAGGGAGAGACTGGAGACAGGTTGACCAATGGGTATAACATTATTATTTGACAGGAGGAATGAGTTCTGATGTTCTATGGCACGAGGGAGTGAATATAATTAAGATTAATGCATTATATTGGTGAAGGTAGTTAGAAGAAAGGAATTTGAATGTTCTCACCATGAAAAAATGATAAAAGAAATGACATAAGGTGATGAATATGCTAATTACTCTGAGTAGATCTCTACCCAACGTACACATGAATCAAAACAACCCACTGTAACTCATAAACAAATACTACTAACCAAAAATAAAGAATAAAATCATTAAAATAGTGTCACAACTAAGAATAAGAGTGATCGAAATCATTTTGAGGGTTCGACAATGCTTCTTACCTTGAGGAAGTTATGATGACCATGAAAAAGTGAGAGCTAGGAGAAAAGGGCATTCCTAAAGATATCACCACATGTGGAGGAAGGAGATGAGCAAATTTAATGACTAGGAATATGTAGGAAAAGCAGGACTTCTTGAAGTTTGAGGTGTAGGCCACAAGATCTATGGAAGTCCCAGAGATTTTTCCTTTCAGAGAATGCACGACATAGAACTTTTTTTTGTACAACAGTAAGGCATTATTGCCTTTTGCACTGTTTGCATTTTTTTTCCTTTTGAGATGGATCTTGATTTGTAGTACAGGCTGGCCTTGAACTCATGGCAATCCTCCTTAGTGCTAAGATCATAGGCGTGCACCACACCTGGTTTGTGTTTGCATTTTTACTAATAGTGCAAAAACAATAGCGTGTTAGTTACTTTTTTTTGGTGCTGAGACAAAATACCTGACACCACAAGTTAAATGAGGAAAGATTTATTCTTGGCTCACAGTTTGTAGAGGTTTCAGCCCATAGTCAACTGGCTCAAGGCATTGCAGGGGAGAAAGAGCCCTTGGCAGAGCAGGAAGGAGGCAGTGAGCAGCAAAGAGGCTTTAAGAGGACATCTAGATACAAGCCCTAAAAAATAGTGAACATAACTAATGGATCTTTAGCAGAAACAAAAGCTGTATTAGAAAACTGTATTAGTTAGTAACTTTATTCTTCATTTTTATACACTAAAATAAGAAAATAAAAAGAGCCAGTTTTTTTTATTTGAGAATATCCCTGACAAAGCAACTAAAATTACTGATGTCATTTAATCCTGATCTCTGAATACACATTTTTAATCCTTTTGTGTAACAAAACTGGAAATGTGCATAAGTACCTTTGTCTTACAGAAGTAAAACAGTTATCTCATGGAAAAACACTTCCGTGGTTGAGTTATAAGTTGTTTTTCCCCTGCTAAAACTACATTTTTACTAGAAAAAAATGACTGACAGACAAACTATTATTACTCAGACATCTCGTTGTCTGTGAGACTTTTCTCAACATGAACAAAGTAAGTCTGTTATGTCAAAGAAAAAAACTGACAATGAATGTTGCCAGTGATAAAACTTGAACTTTTGAAGGAAAAATAGACTTTTTGAAACTCGTGTCTAATGTCATGAGTTCACTGCTTCTCTGTATTTTCTGATACAATTGGTTGCTATATTAATGAAGACCATTTGTAAAATATTGTACAGTGAAATGTGTCTAAACTTGGAAGGTCTTCATAACTTAGTGAACTGATATTTTCAAATGACCAATGCATGTTGTCAGAAAATGATGTGAGATAAGTGATTTGTTTCCCTGTTGGGAGCCATTAGAGCCGGAATTTAACCACATCTGATAGGGCTATCCAGCCTGGTCCGAGAACAAACACCACCTGGGGTGAGTCACAAAAACAAGTAATTCCAGGTCCCCAAACACCAAACCCTTATGTTGCCATACATGTGACATTAAGTTGTTAAATGTGTAAATAAATGCCCCAACAATGAGAGGGCAATTCCTTTCCTCCCATCAGGAGAGAGGGCTTGGCTCCACCTGACTTCAACTTTTATCTTTGCTCGTCCTCTCATGGTCCCCGTCCGTCCCCCATCCCACTGCCCCCCAGAACATTAAGAGCTGCAACAGTCCTGGCATTTTCCTAATCCTTATTGCAACTAATGGCTACAAAAATACTACTTGTCAAGTTTTGGTGTAATAGCCAACAGCCATAGAAATATTGTGCTATAGGCTGCCTCAAATTTGCATAAATCTTCTGCCTTGTTTTCCCAAGTGCTGGGATTACAGGTGTGTACCAGCACATCCTGAAAAATTGTCTTTATGTACTGCAACCTAACTAACATATGTCAAAAGATTGAATGAATGAACTGATAAAAGAATCCAACTGTCTTCTATTAAGCCAGACATTAAACAAGTTTGCAAGAAAATAATGCCACTATTATTGCTTTTGGAAAATGTTTATTTTCATTAAAACATATAATTCATATTAACAAATAGTAGCTTTTTATTTTTTGTTTTGGTAATAAATAAAGCTTTTATATGTTTTCTTGGTTTTAATTTCTAGCATGGAAATTGTTGATAGCTACGATGTGACTACACATGTTCTTTGGAATTCTCAATGATTTTTAATAGAGTAAAGGATTCTGAGAACAAGAAATTCAAAGTACTGAGATAAAAAATACCATAAAGAAATACCACAAACATTGTCAATTTATTCTGTACATAGAATACTTGCTATATGTCAGGTACTGTGGCTGATACTGGATTTCTAGCTGGGAAATAAACAGTAGATTCAACCTCTGCTCTTAAGACATTCATGGTCTAATGAGGTATGGAAACATTAGTCTGTCATAAAACTGAGGCTAGCGTTATTAATGACTACCATGGTGCAAAATTTTGAATAACATGTGGGGATAAATAGAGGAGAAAATACTTCTAGGAAACAATAGAGAACTGCTAATATATTTTTAACCTATGCTCATTTTGAAGTTTCTTCTGTTTTTTTGTTTGTTTGTTTGTTTTTTGGTTTTTTTTTTGTTTTTTGAGATAGAGTTTTGGTCTGTAGTTCAGGCTGGCCTTAAACTCACTATGCAACGCAGGCTGGTCTCCCTCTTGGTGATCCTCCTGCCTCAGCCTTTGAGTACTGGGATTATAGGTTTGCACCACCACACCCAGTTTTGAAGTTATTATTTTTACATTAGAAAGTCTGTTAATATTACTTTATATATTATTTTAAAATTAGAGAGCTTGTTTACATATAATTGATTTTAAATTTAAATTTTATTTCCATTTGTTCTACTTTTTTCCATTTTTTGTCTTCATTTAAATTTATTATTTTCCCTTTTGTGTTAGCTCCATTTATCCTTTAGCAATGACTCTAAATCAGAACTTCTCAATCTCAGCAACATTTACTCTTTGATCCAAGTAATCCTTTCTCATGAGAGACACTTTCCTGTGCATTATAAGATTTCAGCAGCTTTCCCAGTTCCTACCCTTTGGTAGCTAGTCAATCTCCCAGTTGTGACAATCAAAAGTATCTCCAGATATTGCCAAAAGTTCCCCAGAGGACAGTCAACTTTGAGAACCATTGCCACAAGCTCATCCAATTTGCATGTAAATAGGGACACTTTTACTGTCCTTACTGAACATTCAAAGTCCCTCCCACTTTTATCTATATTTATACTGCATCTCAGTTGATAACAACTTGTCTGCTGCTATTTTAATTCTCTCTATATCATAAGATATTCTTTGTTTTACACCATTAATATTCCTGTGGACTTAAATTTATTTTTCTGTTGTTCTCTGTATCTTCTTGCATCTTTGAGATTTCAACTGTAACAGTTTTATTTTGCTAGCACAACATTTTTATTTCTTTCAGGGTTCTGTACTAGTAATAAATTTTCCCTCCTAGTTTTGGCTTATCTGAAAATTCTCTTGTTACACTGTTGTTTTTGAAGAATTTTCACTGAGTACACAATTATAAGTTGACAGCTTTTTTTACATTTCATTTTTTCTTCATTTATTGTTCATTTAGAGAAATTATGTTCATTACTGTTCTTTGTTGACAACATTATTTGCTTTCCAGATGCACTGAATATTTCCCAGCCTCTTTAGTTTTCAGTTGTTTGCAGTGTGTGTGTGTGGCTTTGTATTTACCTGGCTCAATGTTCACAATGTTTCTTGAATCTGTGGCTTGAACTCTTCTGTCAGTTTGGAAAAACTCAGCCATTTTCTCTTCAAATGTTGCTCACTCGCATTAGCTTTCCTCTCTAGGCAGATGTGTAGATGCTTTGAAATAGTCTATGTATGGGCACATGTAAGTGTCTGTGGGCATGTTTTCTATCATTCGGCGTACCCTCCTTTCATTCTGCAGGTTTTCATCTGAGATATTGCTTCACTCATTGTCATAGCTATGTCTAATCTCTAACAAATTCATTCATTGAGTTTTTGATTTTAGTTATTGCCTTTCATTACACAATTCCCACTTAGTAGTTATATAAATAGGATGCTTTCTGGTTCTCTAACAAAATTTCCTATTTTATATTATTTCTAAAGCATAATAGATGTACCTAAACTCCACTCTTGACAACTTCACTATATAGACTACCAACAAGTCTATATTTTTCAAAGCTTATTTTGCTTCCTAGTTACATTTTCTGTTCCTTTTATTTTTAGGTTATAAGCACTGCTTATAAAAAATTACAGGACTCATTCGAAGTATTAGAAGATAATATCTTGCTCCAAATTTGGGCTAACTAATTCTTCATGGCCTTGGTAGTTTTTTAGTTTTTCAACTTCTTAGGAACAATTTCTCCTTTCAAATTTTCTGAGGTAAAAGATCAATCTGGTTTTTTCCCAGTTTTTCAAACGATATGAGGTCCAGCTATGCATTGCTGGGATGCATCTCATGGCATGTGTGACCCGCTGTACAAGTTCAAGAAGACTCAGATTGGTCCTCACCAAGATTGATATTAACAAGGTTCATCCATTTAGTGTGCATTTGAATATTGCAAGCAATCTACTTCCTTTAAGAGTTTCTAAATACTGTCAATCTCTCTATTTGATTTTTCACATATCTCTAGGAACTCAAGGATCACATCTTACTGAAGCCACTGTATACCACCTTTAGAGATGCAGTATTCCAAGACAGTAAGGACATTTGCTAGTTAAAGGAAGATACAATATCTGCTTCGAACTAAATTAACAAAATTTAAATAAATAATTTATTAAGTAGGCAAATCTTCAAGGTTTTTGCTCGGAAATGATTCAGACAACATTTGTAGGACTATCCCAGTGTCACAGAAGGAACACCATGCCTTGAGGATTATTTAAAGCAAACTAGTGCTCCCATTTGCATATGTACAAAAAACCTCATTAATTCAGAATCTATGATAATTTGTCCAAGTAAACTGGTAGTGTACGAAGAATTGCAGCAAAGTGTTTAAAGCCACTTAATGAACTACATTTTCAATCATTCTCACATACTTCAGAAGCATCTTTTCTGTATAGAAAGGAAGACTATGCTAATTACAAACTTTTCCCATGTATTCTTTACAATTAGCCTCAAAGAAGAGGAGGCAATGCCTAGCAAATCTCCTGTATCACAGGCTCATATGAAATTCAAATCGAAAGAAAGAGAACTTTCCTTTAAATGTTTCTACTAATTTAGGCAAAATTTCTACCTCTCAGCTAGTTCAAATTAGTAGCTTTAAATATATAAAGTGTAAAACTTTTTGGTTGGCATATCTGGGACATCTGCTACTTTTGTTCTGGAGCATCCATTACTTTTTTTTTTAAATATAAACCCAATTTTTCTCAATATCTTCCCTAAGTACTCAGAACTGACTCCAGAGGTGATGTCTGCATCAGACATGACCCGTCAGAGGTTCCTGTCTTGCTGACCTTTACTATCACTGGTTCAAAGACAAGCATGTGAGCCACAGTGGGTCAATGAAAAACATCCCAGGAGTTCTGCTGTGACTCTAAGGAAAGTACCTTTTGTTCTGCAGACATTTGCAAGGTAAGACATTGTAAATTTGAGGCCGGACAAGACCAAATTTCTATCATCTTTGGGAAGATAGTTGAAAATCAGAAGAAAAGGCAAAAAGACAGGCTGGAAGCAAGAAATAGACCAGTAACTAACGATGTTAGGAAAGCCTGAGCCCTGAGTTGGGTATGTTGCCACACTTCTATAATCCCAGCACTTCTGAGGCTGAGGCAATAGGATTGTCATGAGTTTCAGGCCAGCCTGAACTAGATAGTGGGGACCCTGTCACAAGAAAGTAAAAGGAAAAAACAAAAGCTAATTGTAGACAGCTTCTGAATTAGTTTGTATGGACCTCTGTTCCACCTATGAGTCAACAAATACATAAAAACATTAAAACCATTTAGGTCATTCACCAAGAGGACTTAACTAATTTCACAGCTTGTTTTATTATGTGTAGAGTGTCATAGCAGGTATTGGGAATTAAAAGAAGTTTGGAATATGAAGTTCATGCCAAGGACCTTAAGCACTCAGTAAGTATTGTTTGAACGAATATTTATATTTGTATGTGTATTCATTCATTCATTTACAAGTATTTACTGAGTACCTATTTTGTGTCAGGTACCAGTCTCAGAGCTAAGTTTTAGCAATGAACAAAAGTTTCCTTGCTCAAGAATTTAAATTCTAACTGCTATAGAAAATGCCTATCACTCCCACAGTTGTAGGCTGGAATTCAAAACCCCAGTGTGATGGTATTAGGAAAAGGGGCCTTTGGGAAATCATCGTCCTCTACAGTGTGGGCTTTGTTCCCAAGGGTGGGGGAAGGCTTCACATTCATGAATGGAATTAGCTTTGTGAAAGATATGCCTCCCAGCCAGTAAAGTTACAGAGAGGAGACAGATATTTATGGAGAAGGAAACAATCTCTTGCCAGACACTGAATACAATAGCACCTTGACTTCGGACTTCCTGGCCTCTGGAACCACTGAAAATTAAAGTTTTGTTGATTAACAGCTTCCCCAGTCTATGTTATAATGTTATAGCAACCAGACTAGATTAAAACATTGGGTTTTATGAATATTTGAAAATTTCAAAACTCTTCCTTTAGTTTCTAACTCTAGTCCATTCTTTATTATTTTTTATTCTTATTACATACCTAATCATTATTAAGTTACTAAGAAGTTTGTATATTTATACTCTTTTATGTTTCTTCTATTAAAAATGTGAGGTCTTAGCTTTATTTGACTTTTCATGATGAAGTATTAACCAGGACCCTGGAGAATAGAAGACAATTCTTTGACTCATTTTATATTCAAAGTGCTGAGACATGTACCAACATCAGAGTCTTGTTAGGAAAGAGTACATTCAGACTGGCTAATTATGAAAAACTTAGTAAGAAACAGTTCACAGAAGTATGGAAAATATGAAGGACAAAGACGCCTGGAAACCATAGCATGCCTTTTCTGTCCTCAAGGCTGACAGTGTACAATGAACAGGGATGAGAAAACATTTGTCTCCTCACTACCTGTAATGGAAGTCAGAAAGTGACAGAAATACACACTTAAAATGCTGAAAGAAAATAACTATGAAGCCAAATTAAAGTATTTCAAAAAAAGAAGGTGAAATTTAAATATTTTCAGGCAAATGAAACTGAGAAAATGAATCAAAAGAGGATCCATGCTAGAAGAAAATCGGGAATCCTTCAGGCACAAAAAAAAATGACCTTACAATGATGTTTGCTTCAAATGGAAAAAAAAAAAAAAAGAAGAATAAGAGAAAATGTAAGTAGGTACTTAAATATAAATGAAAAGTGACTGTATTAAAGTTAACCGTAGAAATGTCATATGAAGCTTAAAATTAAATTAAATCTCAAGGAAATCACACTACTATAGAATAGGTAGGAAGTGTCCATGGTAGACTGAGAAAACATGCCCATGATATTTTGTGGCTCATCTGTGAAGCTGTGAAATTTGTCTTGCAGTCTCAAATTGTAGGTGTCTTTCTCATTTGTTGTGAAAATAGAAAGTCAAGGAAGTAACCTTATTCCAGTTCTAGAGGCCAGTCCTCAAGAAGCTCTGATGCTTCTTCCCTTATTTTCTTTAAACGTTTTTGCATAATATATAAAAGCTTAAGTTTACCTACTGAACAAGACTACCCTGATTATGAGTTCCAGACAGTACTCAGGGATGGATGACTAGATGCTTGAATGAGCCATCTTAGACTTTCCATCTTAGATTGATTTGGCCCACCAGGTATCTGTAGCTGCAAGGGCAGCAGAAGATTGACTCAGTTGAAACCAACTCCAGTTTTGAAATTAAGAAAATAAAGCATTGTTATCATAAGCCGTTGAGTTGTGGGGAAGTCTATTATGCAGCAATAGATAAACATAGAACATATTATACAATAATATTGATTGAGTTTTAACAGTGGCTTGACCCCTAACAATTTAGTTTTGTCAAATATAGGAAGCTTAGCATTAACTTAATATTTTTTGAAATTTTCCCAAATCTCTTACAAGATTCTTCAAAAGTATTGAAGATATTTGGCATCCTTTTAATCTCTAGCAGGAACTAATTTCTAAACTAATGTTCACCCTTGAAGAAAAGAGTTTTAAGTGACGTTTCACCACAATCTGCTCATAGAAAAAACACCAATGTAGAGCCTTGCCTATTTTAAAGCAAACTTTGTAGCCCAACCAAATTTTAAACCACACTACTAGGGAAAAGATAAAGTATTGATGTGTTTCATTTCCTTGACCTTCCTCATGAGTTCTACTTCAATTGTGACAGGAAATAAAACTTAAAATTAATACATTCAGAATACAGTGGAATAATTTTTAAAGTGGTTCAAGGTAATTCACTATCTTTAAAAAGCTTGATTCTTTTTTTTCCAGGTTGGATCCAGTTCCAACTACTTGCAACTATCACAACCTGACATTTGAATGCAACTTGAATTTTTCACATTAAAATATTGCCAAATGTGGGCCCTGCTGCCGTGCTCCTCAGGTTGCACTGCCAAGGTGGGGACATTCTGATCCTTTTTGTAGATACACTACCTGCAGTGTGTATCTCCTTCTGATCGTGCCTGTCCATCTCGATAGGGTTCTGGTGGTCCCTATGGTTGATTTAGCTTTATCTTCTTTCTCAGCGACCCTTGGAGACCAGCTATCACTGTGGCCCAGGCTCAGATCATCCACTTGCAACACTGGCTTTGACAAAAGGACCATACTTTCTGGAAAATCTAACCCACTCAAACTCTCAATAGCTTCAACAGAGGCATTAGGGTGGGACATCAGAGGAACTTCCAAGTTTCTTTCTTGGTCTGATGGCACTGTCAGTCTTTCCCACTCCAGCTCATTATGAGCTTTCCTTGCATTACTACTAGGGAATCTTAAGAGTCACTGTCCCAAAGTTCCCATCAGGACATTCCTGTCTAGTATCAAATGTCTCTGATGCCCTTTAGCTGTATGACTTTGAGTAAGTTCTGAACCTCTACACATCTCTTCCTTTTTCTGTGAAACACAATTAATTATAATATCTATTTCATAGGGAGTTCATGAATGTTAAAGGAGGTACTTTACGTAAAGTGTTTAGTGAATTCTTCTGAAATCACTACAAAATGATTAACAATGAATATACAAGAACTCTATCACCGAAATAAGACAAAGAAGTGATTTGAGAATTTAAGGCAAAAAATTATGTTTCAGGCATTATTGATGCCATTGGTCTGCTCCAGTTGTTACTAGGGCTTGAAAGAGGCCAGGTTTGTGTGTGCTTTCTAGGTTTTGACCATCCTATTCACTGGTGCTTGAAGTGAATCTGCAGTAAGTTTTGTTATTTGCTCTGACTCAGTGTGGGACAACTGTTATTTAAATAGGACTGTAGGTATGAGGAGGGAGATACTGGGTGAAGCACCCGGGAAGCAGAAGAGAACAAATAATTCTGCCCTTGAGTTGTTTGCTGTTCTATTATGGGAAACTGAAAAAGCAGACTAGGAGTGAATCAGTTCCAAGAGGAAAGTAGCATTTTACAATTTCACTGAGCAGATTCAATTCCATCTGAAGGAGAACTGGCCAATTTGACATTGGATGATAGTATATTGTATTTTCTACTCCCCATTGCCTCCAACTAGATAAACAATGAAGCACCAACTAAGTGGTACCACAGTGATAGGAAAAAAGTTATATGAATCTCAACATAGCTCACTTAATTACAGACCCAGTGATGTAGAAGGGCCCTGGAGAGACACAGAGCTAATGAAAGATGTGTGCTGCATGAGACAATGCTGTGGAAGAGTGGTAATCACTACAGCCCAGCCTGGCACCAGATGCCCAAGCAGATCTGCCTTGGTCCTTTGCAGCGATTGCTCAGTAGTATGAATTAAATGAAGACTTTTGCACAATCTGTTTTACCTCTCAGCCTATTGTGCTGTGGAGCAATTCTGCAGGATACCCTTCCCCAGGATACAGGATTCTATAAAGAATGGATTCATTCTTTGCTTTCCAGTGTAGGTAAGCTGGAGATTATTGACCTATACAAAGAATAAAAATAAATCATTGGACCGGTTCTCTTCCTCAGTGCTATCATACTACATTTCCCTTTAGTAAATCTCTCTCAATCAATATTGTGCTAACAAATGAGATAAAATGAGACAAAATCCAAAATTGATAAATTAACCTAGCACACAATACCATAGCTATCACAATTTTACAGACATTTAAAAAAGGCTATGAGCCTCTAGTACACAAGCAATTAGGTAAGATATGACTTTCATAGTACCTATCACTAGCTTCAATTTTCTTATCTAGTTGTTGTTTCTAAAACACTGTAGTAAGGGGTTGGAGATATAGCTCAGTAGAACACCACCTGCCTGGCATGCATGAGGTTGTACATTCGATTCCTGGTACCAAAAAAATTAAAACACTGTAGTAGATTCTGGATGATCACAATGTACCAAATAAATGAATGCACATATGAACCTGAAACAATGACTGTAAAAATAATGCTAAACTATGGTTAAGTAGCACTTCAAATCTATGAAAGAAAGTCACAGGCTTATCAGTGGTAAGGAGAAAATATGTCTTAAGGTAGCTAACACTCATATAGCACAAAAGCAATTATTCCTTTATAATGACACTTATTAGACTTAGGGCTCAGGTTAATCCAGGATGATCTTAGCTCAAGAGGCTCATTACATTTAAAAAATCTCTTTCTTTGTTGTAGTTTGTAAATAAGGTCATAAAAAAGTTCTATGCACACATCTCTTATTGAAGGTCATTACAACCCATTACAAGTCTTAACCTATGATTCTGAGGCAGGTAGCTATTATCATCCTTTTACAGATGTAGTCATTTAGAGCATGGAAAGAGAAAGGAGTTGCTGTGGTCACTTAGCCAGTTCAGACCAGATGGAACCTGAACTATGATAATGCATTGGTAGTCAGTGTGCTCAGCCACTATCCTATACAGTGACAGGTTAGCACTCTGATGAGAGCATCTGAGTTGAGACCCACATGATAAAAGGAAGCCTCTCCAGCCAGAGGAAGTACAACTGCAAGTGTGTTACTTTTGTCTCCTCAACCAGATAGCATTAAAGTTTAAAAATATGCTCCTAAATTCTTAGACATGCTTACCATCAAGAGTCCAGAGTCTATGCTTCTAAATCTTGGAGGGCTTGTGATTACAACTGACTGATGCAATCCAGTGAAAGTAGCGCTGGTCGTCATGCTGTGTGGAAGCTGAGCCACATCAAGGAATGTGTGGATCATTAGCTGGCATCAGGAGTCTTCACGTCTTCCCAGATTCAGGGCCAGATGCAGGCGTGAACAAGCCTTCAGGTCACTTAGATTCCCAGCTGTGAAAAGTTACTTCCAATTTATGTATCTTCCCAGAGAGGTCAAGGTTGTCTGCATCAGAGACAAATCACAGTGTTCTGTCACGTCGAAATTCTTGGTATGGAAAATTTGTGACCCAAAAATGCAGTCTTATGACACTAAATTTGAGGTGGTTTGGGATATAGTAAGTAGTTACCAGGTAAGTTATGCCTCAGTCATATCCCAAGGAGATAAACATGGAATAGGTACGGTATAGAAAATAAAAGGAAAATAGGTATTTACCAGCAGCTACTCAGAGACCAGATGTCATAGTAGCTATTTTAAGTAGGAAGGGAATTAAAGGAGTAAATTAAATGCTTACAGACTTTTGGAAAGACTCAAGCGGAAAATGGTCAAGATACACACACTGCTGACTTTTAGGGAGCCGGGAAGAGTAGAAAAGCAGCAAGTGGCATGAACAGTGTTTCGTGGCTTCACCAGGAATTTGCTACAAGCTCACATCCGCTCTCTGCACGTTTGTCCACCAGAGCTGCCAGAGCGTAAGGGCCTATCTCTCCCTTTCACCTTCTAAACCCTCAGTGACTGCCAATCACCGGCAAAATTTATTCAATAAACCAGATCCTGCAGAAAGACATGGGCCAAATGGGCAGGAATGATGCTGTGATCTGACAATATACTGGCAATGACTGTCCCTGTGGATATCTACCATCAATACATAAGGCGATACAGACACTGAAACTTCAGAATAAGATGACAACGTTCTTCTTCTGCTGAATATGATCCAACTATTCTTCATACAAATAATGACCTTGTTTCCTAAAACAAGAAATCCAAAGTCCTGTCAGTAGTCGCATTCACCTCTAGATGATATTTGGTTTGCCTGTAACTTAGGTACAGTCCCCTCATGTAATTGACATACTAAATTAAGGCACTCAACACCAACGCCTTTAGCATAATTAAGAAGAAAATAATTTATTTGGTAAATGTTACATATGCACGCAACAGTGGAAACATTCATAGACAACATTCAAACATTCAAACCTGGTCCTCAACTCTATAACTGGGAATTTTATTTCTTCTTTGCTGTTAGCAAAATCCTGTTGCTTAATGACTGCTCATTTGGACAAAATAAAAACTAAACTTTTGTTCCTGAGAGTCTGAAACATTAGTGGTCTTGATGTGTTGATCAGTGTTGGCCTAGAGGCACTGACATGCCAAGTAGAATCCCATAGAATTCTCTGGATTCCAATAAACTCCTTCTTACCTTATTGCATAGCAGCAACTGCGCTTGTTCTTCATAAACAGGATCAAAAGAAAGTAATTCTCTACTTAACTATTAGCTCACTGACATGAAGAAATCAAATGACTAGCTGACATTTATAATTTTTAGTCAAAATAATATGTGTTGCATACCCAGTGGACACTTTATCCTTTAAGAACTAAAACTTTTGAACTAGCAAATTCAAGCATTAAAAGGATAAGGAACAAAATTTTACAAGTATGCCGTTGAGGATAATAAGAAAAGTCATTTTCTCTGCCCTTTTACTTCTAAGACCTATCCTATATATTCTGGCTATGGGAAAACTATAAACTGGTCAGAAGCTGCAAGAACATATCTCACTGGATAGGGTAGCTTCTGAAATCTGCAAAGTGCTGTCAGGCACTTCAATAATCCTTTCCACCAATCAATCTCCTGAGGTGCTTCTGGGTAACTGAGCAAACGTCAAGGAGATGAGCCAGTGAATTGCAATAAAGTAAGCCAATACCTTACTTCTTAAAATATAAAACAAAAGTAATGTTTTGTGCCAATCACAATAGTGATTTTGAAGCATTCAATATATCCACGAACTAGCGTCAGAAGCTTTGATAAGGGTTTCTTTTCCAGTAGAAACAAAACTTACCACCAAGGTGGTTGACTATTAACTTAAGGAGCCATGTCATATTGGGTACTCAGCATTGTCTCCTACTGTTTGCAGACAGGGACCTCAGGAGTAGCGGGTAACACATACATCTTACAGGGGAAGTCCAAGTTCTTGAGATCTCATAAAACCTCCATCTTTAATGTCATAGTAACTTGTTAACCCATTGAGCAAATATATTAAATCCATGGATTTTTCCCTGAAACACACATGATCTTTCCAAATTCCTGATAATCCAAGCAAGCCATTATCTTGCTACCCCTGAATCTTCATAGTGGATCATTACTTTGGTCATTTCTCCTAGACAAGCTGAATGATCACATGAATTGCTTAAAACTCTGATTACTGTTGTTCAGAGCCACATCACAGTCTACTATGATGGTTTCAGCTTATCATATAGGTACATTCAAGGAAATTATTAATAATTTTCTTTCACATAGCATCCTAGATAAATTATGGAAAATAGACCATATGATATTTATTAAGAGTAAGTAATGCTGGATGCTGTAACACTAAACCCAAACCTTCACTGAATTTTCAAAACAAAAATTTATTACTCTAGAGTTGGAAGGTATGAATGTGAATTCGTGTTCGTGCACTTGCACATGTGTGTGTATGTGCGTGGCGGGCGAAGAGAAAAGGCCACATTCAATAAAGTCAAGTAAAGGCAGAGAACCTTCTATCTTGTAATTCTGACATCTTTACTGATCTCTGAAGTTTCCATGAAAGAAGAGATGGAGACCTCATGATGGTTTTTATGAAGAATTACAGAATCTTTACTAGCATATTCCATGCGGGAGACTCTAAGAGACTATGGTAAATTGGCTGCAATCATTTCTCACTTTCTAATGTGCTCTCCTTTGAAATGTGATTTTGCAACTTTTTCCATCAAAAAATGGAATCTAGTTCTCCTTTACCCTGAATTTTAACTTGGCTGTGTGATCTTTGGTTGTTGTGATATTGCAAATATGATACAAGGAGGAGTTTGAAAACTGCTCACACAAAGGGGCTTGCTCTTTATGTGAAGAAGCCCAGGTTCACCTGCTTGTAGCCATATGGGGAGAATCCCAGTCATTCCATTTGGAGAAGGTGGGGCCCAAATGTGAGAGTAAAATGACATCCTCGTTTAGGTCGCTCCCATTTAAATACACATTTACCTTCAGAGATCATTCTGGTTGACCCAGATCTGGAGATCTGAACAGCCTCTAAGAATCATAAGCAAATAACACGGTTACATTTCTTGAAAGCATGAGGTTTGGGTTGTATATATTAAAAGCTGATACAGGTTCAGATTTGGAAGAGGTTTACTTTACTTCTTCCCAGATTGTGTTGGTCAGAATTCAGTCTTATGAGCCATCCTGACTGCAAAAGAGGTGTCTATGTAATTTAATAATTAAGATCATAAGGGAAAACAGGATCGAGACACACCTTGTAAGTTTCTCTACCTTTAGGTCACCAATTATTTGGTAAACTCTTTCTTACATGCATAAAACACATACATCACTTCCAAGGAATGATGCAACTCAGTTTCACTTAATCCTGGCAAATATCGCAATATCCAAGATCTCTGAGTGATCTTCATCAGGTGGAGATGCTGCTTTCTTCATTACAGCAACCCATGTATTTAAAAATGTCATCTTCCGTGATCCCTTCACAGAATACTTTGATGGAGAAGGTACAGATGATTGCAGTGACCTGCTGAGGCTCACTTGTACCAGCTCAAGTATGCAAGAGTTAGGTACATATCTTTCTAACTTGTACCTGATGGCTTTATGTTGGTAACTTTACATCAGTCACAGGGAACAGGGCTTGAAGAGTCGCTTTGCCGGCATGGTATTAGATACCTTTAACAAATGTGTGTGGAGGAAAACGAAGAAACTACCCAAACTAAATTTTAACCCAGGCTTGTGGAGTCTATGGACACACAATTAATTCAAAACCTAAGCATTTCTTACACAGCCCTCTTCTTCCCTTTCTCTTGTCATACTGATTCTTTCTTAATGGTTTCTACCTTGAGGTTATCAGGCTACGAAGTCCTACACCCTTAAACTGTTCTTTAATTCTAGACTGAATCTTCGTAGAATTGTATTACTCAATGTATTTCTCTATTGTGTTTTTCACTCTATGCGGTTTAGAGAAATTGGTTTTTCCAATCTTTCAAGCCTTTGTGTTTCCCAATTCTTATTATACTTTTTCATCCCTGTTAGCAAACTAGTCAGTTCTCCAATTCTCATTTAATGTAATTTACACAGCAATATTTAAGTTCTTTTCATAAACTTTTCCTAGTACTACATGCAGAGAAGGCATACTGTCTATCTGCTAACTTAGTATACACAAAAGTTTTACCAGATGTTTTGCCAAGACATATAGTAGCACGCATTTCCATTTTTCCAATCTCTGTCATGAGTTTCTTTGCCACTTGCTGCCTGACCACCAAATCAAAGATTTTTATTTCAGATTTCTGTTAGAACAACATTCTATTTCTGGTACCCATTTCTCTATTGGTCAGGGAAACCAGCATTAACTGGTAAAATAACTAATCTGCAACCTCAGTGGCTTAACACTATAGAATTTACTATTTAAACATTTGTTGTCCAATGAAATTGAAGCAGACTCTGCTTCATGACATCGTTTGGAGTCTCGAGTTCTTTCCATTGTATGATGCTACCACTCAACTTTTGAACAACCAAGTTCACCATGAGGGAAAAAGAAAACTGTACCTGGGAAATTTTTATAGACTAAGGCTGGAAGTGGGATATATTGCCTCTCTTTCTTTCCACTAACCAAAATTCAATCACAAAGCCAAATCCAATGGAAAGAGGCTGACAAATGAGGTTTGTCTGGGTACCCAGGAGGAAAATGAAACAGGTGCAATGAACACATAGCATGTGTCTGATTTAAAGTCAGACAATTGGTTCCATCTCAATTGTAATACACATGAGCTCTGCAGCTTTCTGAGGCTGTATATTTATCTGTTAAATGATGATACAGGGATTTATATCACAAAATCACTTTCTTGTGGAGAATTCTGCATTCAGAAAAACTACTAATGAGAAAAGAAAAAAATGAAGATTTTTCAGAGTAGTAGAAAATGGTAGAGATCATTTTACTTTTGCCTTGCAATTAAGAAAGTTATATTGACTAATTCTCATCAATGGAATATGAGAAATTATGCTTGCCAGTTCTGATGAACACTTCCAGAAACCTGAGCTGCTCTGACTTTAGAATAAAACTATTGTGCTAATAAAAAATGAAAGCATGTCTGTCACCTTGAGTTCCTTAATTTTTTATTGATATTTATTTATTTTTATTGATATTTATTTATTTTTGTTGTACTGGGGATTGAACCCAGAGCATTCACACTGAGCTATATTCCCAGTCATTTTTAATTTTTTTAAATTCTGAGACAGGGTCTCATTAAGTCACTAAATTGCCCAGGCTAGGTTTAAACTGTAATCCTCCTACCTCAGCCTCCAAGATTTCTGGGGTTACAAGCATTCACCGTTATGCCCAGCTGAGTTGTTGCATAATTTTATAAAATAATATGTAGAGCAGGGCACTGGACATGAATCACAAACATGAAGAAAACATCTGTCACATTAAGCAACTGAAATTTACCAGTTAGTTTGTTTGCAAAGCCTGGTAACTTCACCACAGTTGTCACTGCTCCC
>RJWT010009609.1:0-24987 GCA_004365215.1 Cuniculus paca | reverse complement strand
TTCAGGCTGGCCTTGACTTCACTTTGTAGCTCAGGCTGGTCTCAAACTCAGAACAATCCTGCCTCAGCCTCCCGAGTGGTGGGATTACAGGTGTGCACCACCACGCCCAGCTATTTTATATATGTTATTTTGGTTAGATTTTAGGATTAGGATAAAATTCACTTGACAGGATGAATTAGAAGACTCTGGGAACTTTTCTTTTCTCCCAACACACTTTTATACTGTGAGACTTACTTGTGGCTCAAAATTATTGACCTATAAAACTTTCTGGTCTAAGGCTGTTTTGAGTTATGCTTTAAGTTTCTTTTCTGGTCTACCCAGGTTTCTTCAGACTCAAATTTGCTCATTTATGTTTTTCCAGTATCCAGGCATTTTACTGAGTTTCCAAAGATATTAGTTATTGGGATAGTATTCTAATATGCTCTTATGAAATCTTGTCTGTTGTATCATTTTCATTTGCATAAATTCCTGTATGTGGACTTTTTGCATTCACTATCTTGTATTAATAATTTTTACTAACAATTTTTCCCATTTACGAATGTTTCAAAAATCAGCTTTTGAATACTTTGTTTTTTTTTTTTTGCACTGCCTTTCAGTTTTATTTTCTTCTTCTATAGTTATGGTTGAAGGTCAAATTCACTTGTTTTCATTTCATATGACACAGGGACTTTGGTGCAATCCCAATGTAGTCTCTGAAGCCCAACCCGGCTGGACTGTGTTTGCTGAGCACATCTGGGCCAACACCTGTGCAGTAGCTGATCACTACTACTCAAGGCCTCTCTGCATCACTGCCCTTGACCTGATGGTTCCTGTTAGGTTAATCTTCTCTGTTCAGACTCTATATTACATGCAGCATCTTCTAACAGGATATACACAGAAAAATGCTGCTGTAAATGTCTGAGTCTTTGGCTCAGAACACATATGGCTGCTCACACTTCCTATCATGTGACCCTCACATTCAGTAAAAGGGGAAGGAGATAGGAGTGAACAAGTTTCCCTGTTTGTTCTGTGGTGGCACTGGGGATCAAATCCAGGGCATCAGGCACGCCAGGCAAGTGTTGTGTCACATCTTTAATCTTTTTCCTATTTTCTCTGAATGCTTTCAAAAATTTTCAGAAAATGAACTCCTCACCTGCCTACTGGCCACAGAGTCTGGAAGTCTGCCTTGCATTTAGCTATGGGATCTCTGATGAGACTGAGGTTTCAGTGCAATCACTTGACTTTATCTTCTTCTTTCTTTTTTTTTTTGTAGTGGGAATCGAACTCAGGACCTTGCACTTGCCAAGCAGGCATTTATGCTGCTGAGCTATGTCCCCAGCTTCACAGTCATAAATATACATGCAGCAAATTCCAGCACATTCAACTATATGAAACAAATACTAACGGACATGAAATATCAAGTGAGTACTGATACAATTGAAACAGGAGAGCTCAATATCTCACTGTCATAAATAGACTGATCAACTTAGATAAAAAAATCAACAAAGAAATACCAGAACTGAGCCAAACTTTCAAACAAATGGACGAATAGATGTGTACAGTCTTTCACTCTACAACATCAAAATACACATTCTTCTTAGTTGCACAAAGGACATTCTCCAAAATAGACCACATACAAGCTCACCAAATATGCTTAAGTAAATACAAAATTAATGAAATGATCCCATGAATATTATCAGACCATAATGCAATGAAATTGGAAACCAATGGCAAAAGAAACCACAATAACTTCATAAACACATAAAAATTAAATAACACCCTCCTAAACAACTAGCGAGGCATATGATCAGAAAAATCTACACCAAGGCATATACTAATCAAGATTCTAGAAATTCAATACAAGAAGAGTATTAAAAGCTGTTAGAAAAAGAAACAAATCACTTATACAGGAAAGTCCATCAGAATCACAGCAGACTCAAACATAAACCCTCAAGGAGAGATTGGAGTGAGGTATTTTAAACCCTAAAAGAATTAGAACCCCATTAACCCCAACAGAATGAATCTACCAGATAAGGCAAGCAATTAAATGGGGGGGGGATGGGGACAGGAACCAACAACAGGAAAATAACACAACAAGCATAAGTCAATACATATCAGTTATTAACCATCAAAGTTAATGGTCTCACCTTACCAATCAAAAGAAACAGACAAGCAGAATAGATAAAGAAGCAAAATCCAACAATATGCTGCATACAAGAAACACATTTAATTAAAAAAGAAATTCACAGAATGAAAGTCAAGGAATGGAAAACAATACTGCATGTGACAGGAACCTAGAAGAAAGCAGGGGTAGCTGTTCTATTTGCAGACAAATTGGATTTCAAGCCAAGATTGATTAAAGGAGACAAAGACATTCACTACAGCCTTGTAAAGGGAATGATCCAAGAGGAAGAGATAACAGGCATATATATATATATATATCAAACACCAGTGCATCTCACTATACACAATAATTATTTATGGATGTGAAAACTCAAATAAGCACTACTACAATTATAATGGGAGACCTCAATACACCATTGTCACAAATAGATGAAGCAGACAAAAAAAATCAATGATGAAATAACTGAACCAAATTTTTGAGCAAATGAACTTAGTAGATTAGATGTCCAGTGTTCCATTCCAGAACATCCAAATAGACCTTCTCAGCTGTACATGGGATGTTCATCAAAATAGCTCATAGAACACGCTTAAATAAAAGCAAAAGAATTGAAATTATTCCATGCATATTATCAGATCATAGTGCAATGAAATTGGACATCAATGGCAAAGGAAACCACAAGAACTTCATAAACACATGGAAATTAACACTCTCCTGAACAACCAATGGGTCACAGATGAAACTGAAGAAGGAATTAGTTTCTATAATTAAACAATACTGCCAACACATCAACTTATGGGACACAATGAAAGTAGTCCTATGAGGGAAATTTATAGCAGCAAATACCCATATCAGAAAAACAGGGTGAGTTCAAATGAACAATGTAATGTTGAACGTCAAGCTTCTAGAAAAAGAAGAGCAAGAAATCAAGCCCAAAGTTTGTACAAGGGAGGAAATTATAAAGATGAGAGAAGAAATTAATGCAATGAAGACTAAGAAAATAATACAAAGAATCAATAAATTGAAGAGCTGATTTTTTTCACTGATATTTTTCATGACTAAATCTTGTAATCTGAACAACTTCTAAGATAACATGTAATAAAAAAACCAATATGCAATACATTAACTACTGTTAATCTGTTTTTTGAAATTCTGTTATCATTTCTGTTTTGTTTTTAAAATAAAAAAATAAAATTGATGAACATTTAGCTTTAACATTAATAAAATTGATGAACTTTATGAAAAAAGGGAAAGACTTAAATTCACCCAATTAGTAATGAAAAGGGTGAAATCACAACAGATGCTGCAGAAATCCAGAAGATTATCAATACTTATTTTAAGAACCTTTATTCTAATAAGATAGAAAACACAGAATAAATGGATAGATTCCAAGATACACATGAATTACCAAAGCTGAATCAAGAAGACATAAAAATTCTAAATAAACTAATATTAGTCAATGAAATTGAAGATGTTAATTAAAACTTACCAACACAGAAAAAGTTTAGGTCCTGATGGATTTACTGCTGAATTCTAGAAGAAATTCAGATAGGAACTAATGCCACTACTTCTCAAACTCTTTAATAAAATTGAAAGAGAAACAATACACCCAGACTCATTCCTGAAAGCAAGTATTACCCTGATACCAAAACCAGAAAAGGATCCAACCAAAAAAGAGAACTACATGCCAATCTGTTTAGTGAACATATATGCAAAAATCCTCAATAAGATACTGGCAAACAGAATGCAGCAAATCAAGAAGATTATATACCATGGCCAAGCAGGACTCAACCAAGGGATGCAAGGATGGTTCAATATAGGCAAATCAATAAATGTAACACACCCTACCGACAGAGCCAAGGACAAAAACCATATGATTATCTCAATAGATGCAAAAAAAAGTATTTGACAAAGTTCAACATCCATTCATGATAAAAATCCTGCAGAAAATTGGAATAAATGGTTTTTATTTCAATCAGATAAAAGCCATCAATGAAAAACCAACAGCCAACATCATACTAAATGGACAAAAACAAAAGCTTTCACTCTAAAAGGAACAAGACAAGGATGTCCACTGTCACCACTCTTACTCAATATATTTCTGGAAAACATTAGCTACAGCAATCAGACAAGAAAAATAAAAGGAATAAGGATAGGAAAGGAAGAAGTTAAATTATCATTATTTGTGGATGACATGTAACTCTACATAGAAGACTCCAAAAACTCCACCAAAAGACTTCTAAATTTAGTAACTGTTATGGTTGATATATTGGGTCAACTTGAGAAATTTAAAAGTTGAGCTGAGAGACTCAGCAGGGAACCAGGGTTCTTACTTTGTAAATATCCTCATCCTGTGCAAAGCAGGGCAAGGAGATTTTGTGAGTGCTACACCCTCCCTGAAATGGGGGGGGGGCGCTGTGCACAATATAAGGGATGGAGAAGAGGCTTGCGTTTGCTCCTCTTTTTGCTCTGGCTGCTGCCTTGGAGTGTTGCCCCTGTGCTGTGCCACCCTGCCTTGGAACCAGCTAATTATAGACTGAAATCCCCAGAAACTGTAAGCTAAATAAACCTTTCCTTGCTTCACTTTGAGTGTCAGGTGTTTTGTCCCAGCAACCAGAGAAAAGTAATCCAGACAGTAACCAAATTCAGTAGTGTAGCTGGATACAAAGTCAACACCTAAAAATGAATTGCCTTCCTGTACACAAATAACAAATTCACTGAGACAGAAATTAGGGGAAACAGCACCTTTCACAATAGCATCCAAAAAAATTGAAATGCCTAGGAAACAATTCGATGAAGGAAGTAAAAGACTCTACATTGAAAACTGTAATAATCTGAAAAAGGGGATTGAAGAGGATATCAGAAAAATGGAACAGTATCCCTTGTTTTTGGGTAGTAAGAACCAATATAGTGAAAATGGCTATACTTCCAAAACTGTTACACAGATTTAATGCAATTCCAATCAAAATTCCAATAGCATTATCTCACAGAATTATAGAAAACAATCCTAAAATCCATTTGGAACCACAGGAGACGTAGAACAGCAAAAGCAATTTTGGGCAACAAAGGCAAGGCAAGGCAAGGGATATCACAATCTCTGACTTGAAATTATACTACAAAGCCACTGTGATAAAAATAGCATGATACTGGCAAAAAAACCCACAAAAAAACCCCAAAACCAAACCAAATCAAAACAAGCTGGTGTGGTCCATGCCTGTAATCCCAGCACTCGGGAGGCTAAGACAGGAGGATCGTTGTGAGTTTGAGACCAGCCTGGCCTACAAAGTGAGCTCGAGGCCAGCCTGAATGGCATAGTGAGACCCTGTCTCAAAAAAGACAAGGGCCAGAGATCTAGCTCAGTGGCCTAAGTGCCTGCCTGGCAAGCATGAGGTCATGAGTTCAATCCCTGGTACTGCAAAACAAACAAACAAACAAACAAACAAACAAACAAACAAACAAAAAAACCCAAACAACAACAAAAAAACCAAATCAAAACAAAACAACAAATGAAGAAAATGAGGATCAGTAGAGAAGTCTACAAGATGCAGAAACAACTCCAGACATACTCAGCCACATTATCTTTGACAAAGGAGCCAAACATTCACTGGAAGAAAAATAGTCTCTTTAATAAATGGTGCTGGAAAAACTGGCTTGCCACATGCCAATGATTCAGACTAAACACTTATCTTTCACCATGTGTTAAACTAAAATTGAAATGGATCAAAGATATAAATATTAAATCAGAAACATTAAATCTGCTGGAAGAGAAAACAGAACTCTTGAAGACACTGGTGTAGGCAAAGATTTTATGAACAAAACCCCAATAAACACAGGAACTATTACAAAGAATCAACAACTGCGATCTCATTAAAAATCTTTTGCACAGCAAAAGAAACTCTCTAACAGAATGAAGAGAGAACCCACAATGGAAAAAATTTTTGCCAGCTCTTCCTCAGACAAAAGACTAATATCTAGAATATATAAAGAATTCAAAACAGTAAGACCCTCCAAATGTACAGACCCAATTCAAAAATAGGTATCTGAAATGAATAGATACTTCTCAGATGAAGCAGAAAAGGAAAATACATGAAAAATGTTCACCATCAATAGTTATTTGCGAAATGCAAATTAAAACAACACTGGGGTTCCACCTTATTCCAGAAAGAATGGCTATTATCAAGAAATCAACCAATAACTAATGCTGGTGAGGTCTGGGAAAAAAGAACCCTTCTCCACTGTTGGTGGAAGTATAGACTGGTGTAACCACTGCAGAAATCAGCGCAAAGAATCCTCAAAAAAGTGAAACTAAAGGTTCCATTTGACCCAGCTATTCCACTTCTTGGTATCTTCCTGAAAGAATTAAAAATGTCATACAATTTATGAACACTCATGTTAATACTAGCACAATTTGTAATAGCTAAATCTTGGAAACAAGGGCTGGGGATCTAGTTCAGCGGTCTAAGCACCTGCCCAGCAAGCGCAAGGCAAGCGCAAGGTCGTGAGTTCAATCCCCGGTGCCGCAAAAAAAAAAAAAAAAAAAAAAAAAAAAAAAAGAATTTGTTTAGCGGGGTGTGGTGGCTCACGCCTGTAATCCCAACACTTGGGAGGCTGAGACAGGAGGATCGTTGTGAGTTCGAGACCAGCCTGGGCTACAAAGTGAGCTCAAGGCCAGCCTGAATGGCATAGTGAGACCCTGTCTCAAAAACGCCAGGGTTGGGGATCTAGCTCAGCGGTCTAAGTGCCTGCCTGGCCAAGTGCAAGGTCGTGAGTTCAATACCCGGTGCCGCAAAAAAAAAAAAAAATCTTGGAAACAGCCCAAATGCCCACAGATTGAGGAATGGATAAAGAAGATGTGAGGCTCTTTTTTTTTTTTTTGTACTGGGGATCAAACTCATGACCTCATGCTTGCCAAGCAGGTGCTTGTGTTGCTGAGCTATAGTCCCAGCCCTAAGATGTGCGGTTTTTATAGAATGGAGTACTACTCTGTCATAAAGAAGGACAAGCTTTTGGCACTTATAGCTAAACAAGTACACCTTGAGACAGTAGTCTTTTTTTTTTTTGGTACTGGGGATCGAACTCATGACTTCACGCTTGCCAGGCAGGCGAGACAATAGTCTTAAGTGAAATAAATCGGACATACATGTGCAAACACCACATGGTTTCTCTAACAGATAGTGGAAAATGAAAAGAAAATTTTCAAATTAGAAGAGGAATGGGAGCGGGGGAGAAAAAATAGAAAAAATGGAAACAAAGCTCTTGTAAATAAAGAATTGAAGAAGGGCTGATGAGAGGGCAGAGGGGAAAAAAGAAGATGCAACATATACTATGTATAGGTACATGTTCCGCATGATGAGTGCTATCACTGCGCATATCTAAAATGTACCAATAAAATAAAATTTTAAAAAATGACTACTTCTCTGACTATATGTAGCTTTTAGAGAATTCTAATATATAATGTGATTGATAATAAAGGTAAAAAATGAAAATGTGAATGTAAAAAATTTATTTAAGAGAGAGCCTAGGCTAAATCTCCCCCATAGGCCATTTACTACAACACTAAATTTCCTTTGTTGAAGGTACTTTATTCATATATTTATACTTTTTTCATAATAAATATCCCATGTAGAAAAGTAATACCAGGACACATATTATACAATAGGAAATAAAACACGGAGCAAATTTTAGCCTTAATTTTCTTTGCAGCTCCATTATCTAAAAATTTTTGTGCTATTAATTTGAAAAGTTTGGCAGTTAAACACACCCCCCCCTTTTAATCAGAAATTACACACACATAGCTGCTAGCTCTACTCTAAGGATACATTTTTTACCATGTGTTTTATAAATCATAATTTAACCATTGATCTCTCATCATTTTGATTGTGATTATTACAACCATTGTTTTAATAGAATTACTAACTCAAAATTCAATTTGATCATCTGGAAAAACTGCTAATCGATATTCACAGACAGGCTATGTAGTATTTATTCTCTATTGGTTTTGAAGGTCACAGAGTGAAGGCTTTGTGTCACTGACAATGATTTGCTCTTCACAAATATATTGACAAACTACCACAATTAGTCTTGCTTCAATAGACAACACACAATAAAATGAATTAAAAAATACAGCACACCACATACATTAGCCCTTACTTCTGTAAAGCCAAAAGCAATGCTATTAGGGACATAATGGTCTTCTTTCTTTAAATAACCCACGGTGTTACGTCACTAATCCTGATTCTTGCACATAATATAAATGCTCAAGTAAGGCAATGATAGCTACATTTTGAAATCGTATCTAAATACAGAACTTACTTAGGTGAGAAAATGTTGCCATAGAAGGGAGAAAATACGAATAGCTACGTTATAGAAGTAAGCAGTCACAGTCAATCGATCTTTTTGAACCAAAACCTACAGTGGTCTTCACGATTTCAGTCCGTTTATGCGATCACCTGTGTTAATGACTCTGAACTCTGAGGCCCTCATCTTACACTCTTTTATGACTGCTCATGACATGAGTTTTGTACTGGCTTTGTGCAGCTGTTTTGGACACATTCTTAAACAATAAAGCAGACTGGATTTTAAATTCTGTGAAGGAATTTCCAGGGAGCATTTAATGTTTGCTCAGCTGGTGGTTGCTATGCTGAGCCTAGAGAGACAAATGACAGGCAAGCAGAACTTTCTACTCTCTTAGAGAAAATGAAATATTGATCACTTATCATAAGAAACAATGACCAGGGCATAAGTAGGCTCCACATCATGAATACAAAATCAGTTATTTACACTTTGACATCTCCACCACTCTACACCTTCTAGTATCCCCAAACATACCACAGTTGACACATCATTGCAAGTATTTAATGCTTATGCCTCAGAGGACTTTTAAGGATTTAAAATGAATTCTTCCAGAATTTCATTATTTGTATCATAAAAATTCATCTGTGTCCATGTGTAGGTAAGATAAAAGATCCTTTCTGATTTCAGAGAAAAGAAAAATCAGGACAGTATATATTGTGAGGAATACCAACTGTTGTATCAGACACTCAAAAAACAGAGCACTCTACTTAACAAATCACAGTACATTCTTTTTAGGAACAAGAAGACACAAGTGACATGAACTGATAAGTTATAGAGGTCAGTGTGTATGCTGAATGAATAAAGCTAGAAAACTCTATTTAACAACTTACATTCTTTCTAAAGAATGGGATGACACAAGAGCCATGAACTAATAAGAGTTATAAGAGTATAGTGTTGATAAGGAATGCTCAAAATAGTTTAGTTTTTTAACTGATCATGTTGCTTATTAACCATATTCGTTTTGATAGATCAAAGCTGAGGTTAAACAGAAAACATCAATTGAACCATTTCCCTAAATAAAGCTCCAGGGTGCAATATTCTAAGCACTTTATTCAATAAAAAATGCTTTTAAAATGGTACTTTGGTGATTGGGAAACATTACTATCATCCGTCAACCTAACTGCAACGAAGTTCAATAAGCTAAATAATGAACCATTTAGATTATTTTCCTGAGGCTTTGAGGATTTGCAAACATCACATCAATACAGCTCTTTAAAAATTATGATGAAGTGTATTATTTTCATTTTCAGATTTCAGGTACAGAATTTTTTGAAAGATTACTTAATGTTCTACCACTTTTAATCATTGTCCAATTTTGAAACAAGTAAAAAAACTTAAATATAAGGTTAGCAGTTTCTATAATTTCTCTAAATTCTTAATTATCTTTGAACCAATGAGAACCCTCAAATGTGAATTCCTAAGATGTAAAAAGTGTTATGATAAATACTTTAAAAATCCCAAGTATTTTCAATGAAATTTGTACTTCTTTTAGCAAGTAATAAGGTAAGTACATACTATTTTTTAAATTTTCAACAAAATTTTCCTTGGAAAAAAGATCACTGGTCTAAATTTCCCATGCTTATGACTAGGAAAGAATTCTTCCTCATTAGATAATCTTACAAAATTGTTGAGGATTTCTAGAGTACTATAATAAACAATGAATTCAACCCTTTCTTTATAAGAAAAACAATGATAGCTTGTTTTCTTCCAAAAAACAGTTATCAATACCTTGTGTGTATCTCAAAGCCTACAATGGACTGCTAGGAAGATGGGAATTAATAACTCATATAAGTCTATACACTTAGTTTTAGAGATCCTCAAATTTGTTCAAGATTGTTGAGGTGTGCATTTTCTCCCAGGATCCCTACAATTTAAAAAACATTTTTTTTCAACAACTAAAACTTGTATTACAATGCCTATGAACAATTTGTACATATTTATAGTCAACATTATACGACTCAGTAATGATGAAAGGGACCTGACAGCCATGACCAATGAGTAAATATTTAAGAAGTGGTACAATGCAGTGAATGTACGAGCAAAGGATGGAGCCCCACTCTCTGTATCTCCCTTCTTTATCTCTTTCTGTTCTGGAGTGTCTTTGAAAATCACCAACAGCTCAATGAATTCCAGTTTTTATAGACTGTGTCAGGGTTTTCTTTTTTTTTTTGCAGCACCAGGGTTCAAACTCACGACCTCGCACTTGCCAGGCAGCTGCTTAGGCCGCTGAGCCAAATCCCCAGCCCTTGTCTCTTTGAGACAGGGTCTCACTATGCTGTTCAGGCTGGCCTTGTGCTCACTTTGTAGCCCAGGCTGGTCTCGAACTCACAATAATCCTTCTGTCTCAGCCTCCCAAGTGCTGGGATTACAGGCGTGCGCCACCATGCCCGGCTGTGTCAGGGTTTTCTGAAACCAAAGAAGTGGCAATATGATTCCGAGAAAACTTAAGTTTTTTATCAAAGTCTCATTATGGACCAAGAACACAAATGTTTTCCAAACTTTGGAGGCAGCCTTGCCGAATTATAAGAATTAGCTATGGACTTCCAAGTGATACAGTTTTATGGCCCACCCTTTCTACAAGACTGTTTTCAGATAATCACATGCTGACTTCCCTATCTGTAAATGACCAGTAGTCTGTTTCCCACACAGTTTGAGTCCCCTGTGGTGAGCTAACACTTCAATCAAGTTTATGAATGAATATAACAGAGGCATGGTTACTCTCCAAGGAAGCTACAGTGTGAGTGATAGGAGGACACATAGAAAGTCCAACTGGGGTATCACAGGAACTGAGACCCCAAGAACACAGAGCCACTGATAAGCCCAGACGTGTCCCAAGACAGCACCCAAAAACCAAGGTGGTGGTTTTATGCTTAACAGATGTGTAGTCACAGATGCTTCTTCACTTTTGCTTATCTTTTTTGTTGACTAAGAAATTCTTGTTATAAAAGTTAGCATAGTATAAAATTTCAAATAGTATTATAACAACATTTACAAAAAAGTAAAGTCCCTTTGCCCAAATTCACAGATGGTGCCACTCAGTGTAGACATGCCCATCACTAGTGGTTATTTATCAGTCAGGGAAAGCATTTCAGGTAGCACAGCAAGGCCTCCGAGACTTGTATGGGCAGAACCTATTCAAGTGGCTCACATTTGGGAACCACTAAAGATAAGCTTCAGGCATGTGGGTTAGGCTTCAGGTAATATGGAAGCCTTCTGGCCCCAAGAGCAAAAAGCTTCCAACGGCAGAAATTCAAAGACAGCTACATGGCCATGCAGAAGTGCATTCAGCAGAATGGGAGGAGTTATTAGAGCTGCAGACACAAATGTGGCTGCTGGTGGAACTGGATAATGAGGTTAAGGAAAGGAAAGCATGCAGGCTCCCACATATGGCAGTGAAAACATGTGGTACTGCTCATACTACAGAAAAGCAGTGGGCTTGAGAGAAAGAAAAGCAGATCTTGGATACGCTGAGTCTGAGCAGAGATGAACAATCAAATGTTTTTAGCTTCTCAAGTTCAAAAACTCTCGACTGTTTTTCAACCAGCTTTATGCTCTAACGTGGTTAATGATATGTCGTAATGGCTACATTGGTTTTAATTTGGTCAGAGTAACATAATATCTTGATCTATCAAAGAAATGTCTATAGAACTAAAGTTTAAAAGTAAACTTTAAAAATTACCAGAAACTTACTTTATATCATAAATCTACTGGTATAGTTTCTTTTCATTGTTCTTACCATTACGATGTCAGAACAAGGTAACTAAGGTCATGTGTATGTCTTTATGTCCCTGTGACAACTTGAGGGCTGCTGAATTACCATCTCTGAAAGTGTCCAAAAAACTTAAATCACCAGTGCAAGAGGGTAACATATCCTCACATCTGTCCCAGTTTATCATATGTTAATATCAGGCTTCACCCTCAAAATAAGGCAAAGTCAAATTTACAGGACTAGATGGCTCTCCATTATGGCTGAGATGTTCTGGACTTTCAGACTCAGGAACATCCAGCTACTACTAGATCTGTGGATAAGCACCATTTCTGTACTTAAGGTGCTAGCATGTACGACCTAAAAGATAGCTATTAAACAAGAAAAAAAAGGAAAAAGGCTAGATGTCTACCTGATGTGTAGACAGGATTAAGAAACTTGCGACATGAAAAATGTGTCCTTCCTCAGGAAAGTGGTTCCTGGTCTGCACAAGCATATACTGCCCATCTCCTTGGTAGCCCAAAACATGTCAAGACACAGTTACAACCAGCTTCCTTGGAAAATGAGATATGGCTGACTTTTCCTACCCATAAAAAAAACAGAATAATTCTGCCTCAGGAAGTGTGCACGAAATACAAGAAACTTGCTTTTGAGCAACTGAAAAATAAAAGTTGCTTTCCATCCTCATTGCATCCACAGAGAGGAGAGGTCCTCCTCTCTCCTCAAAACACATTTATCTACTCCTTTCTCTCTTCCTGGGCCTCTAAATTTATTCTAGTAATTTCCTAACAAGTTAACAAACTCACAGCTATAGCCTCCACATTTTTATCAGCACTATAAGAATGTATTTAGAGTGCTCTAGACTCTAAACTATACTTGATCACAGAACCTACACATGCCACCACTACAATTCACTTATTTAAATGGATTTTAGTGTATTCATAGTTTTATAACCACCATAACAATGAATTTAAACATTTTTTTCCCCTAGAAGAAAAAACTTATACCCTTTACTATCATCTCTGCCACTGGTTATCACTAATCTCTCCATTCCCATGGATTTTGTCCTAGACATTTCATATAAATGGAATCATATCACATGTGGCTTTTGTCCCAGGCTTCTTAGAGCATATCATTCTCCACGTTCATTCATACTGTAGCATGTGTCACTGCCTCACACCTTTTTGTCAATGAGTAATATTCTACCACGTGCATAAACCGTATCTTATTTATCTGTGGGTGGACACTTGAGTTGCTTCTACCTGTTAGCCATAATGCTATGAATACATATGTACAAGTTTTTGTGGGAATACATGTTCTCATTTCTCTTGAGTATGTGCATAGGAGTGAACTTGTTGGGCCATGTGGTGCCTCTGTTTAATGCCTGAGACACTCCCAGTATTCTCCAGGCTATCCCTTTCAGGTACCCACCAGAGAGTATGTGGGGTACAGCTCTTGCTCATCTCTCTAGCACTTGTACTGTCTGCCCATGTGGTGACTGCCATCCAGTGAGAATGCATCACATTTCTTGACTATGATGCTTTATGTCAAAAAGACTTTTCCTCTTCTGCAATAAACTTATCAGTGGCAATAATGAACTGTTTACTTTAAAATAACGATGTAAGACTTTTTCTTCTTACTTTGATTAGAAGTAGTTTTCTCTAATTATTTACTACTATGACCCAGTTTTATAAGGTACTTGAAGAAGCTTCTATAACTGGCTTGAACACTTTACTAAATGATTTCAAGAACTCTGAAGAGACAGTGTGTACAAAACTGCATACAAAATAGGCTAAGACCACATAGGAAATGGAATAATTTAATAATGAATTTTACTAGTCTGGATATGAAGGAATGATATAAAGTTAGAAATGACAAATTTATCAGATTTAAAATTATGCCATTTCTGTGGATTTTGAAATTATTTACATCCTTAATCTGCTTTTCAAATAGATATGTTATATTTAAATTCTAACAAAATAACTGGAAATTTAATATGTGAATCTTATGATTCATTTGGAGATAAGAAGAAATTAAACAATACAGCATATAATAGTCCCAAGTTTCAGCTTTATTAAAACCTGGCTCTGTCACAAGTTAATTCATACAATCAGTAAAATTGATTTTTCTTATTATTCCGTTAACTATGCTCAGGTGTTTTGTTAAATGTTGACACATTAGGATGAAAGGTCCGTATCTAAAAGGCCTGAGTGATACAAGAGGACCACATGCTGGAAGGAGTAGATGGGTTCGGACCTCTAGGTAGAGCTGGCTCTGGAAGTCTGGCTGGGACACAGCCCCTTCACTAAGCACATAGAGAATAAGTCCACAAGTCCACTGAGCCCAAGTGAAAAGCACAGAGACCACAGCTTTGCACTCTAAAACTAAATCCTGAAGCCCCATTCTTTTTTTGGTACCAGGAATCAAACTGTTGATCTCACACTTGCCAGGCAGGCGCTGTGCCACTGAGCTATATCCTTGGCCCGAAACCCAGTTCTTTAAGGGGGTGCGACTCACCTCATCGGGGCTGGATGCCTGGTAGGTGCGGTTCTCATCACTGAAGTCTTGGTCGGCTTCAGCAAACTCAGTTTCCCCGGTGATGCCAGCCCGAGCCTCATACACAGGAGTCACGTTGTGACAAAGAGCAATGGCTTTCACTGCTTCATGGATCCGACTGCTAACGCTTTTCCTAACTTTGGGGGCTGCAGATTGGGCTCTTCTTGGTGGTGTTGAACTGGAACTGTTTCCATTTGCTTGAGGATGCATCTTTAAAGCAGGGAATGTCACAAAAAATTAAAGATCAGAAAACTAGGTGGTGGACCCAGGAATTATCAATCTAGGTTATTTTATAAGCTAGATAAAAAGTGAGGAATAAAAAATGTGGTTTGGTTTGATTTCATTCTATGTCCTACATAGCACTCATTGTTGTCTTAGTTATATAAAATGTTCTGATATTCCCAGGTTGTCAAATATATCAAAATATTTGCTATGATACTTAAAACCTAGGAGTCTCCTTTTAGCTTAGTCACTTCAACTATAACTTTAATTTTCTAAGTTCTCAATAATTCCTGCTTATTCATTCCTTCTAAAAACAGAGCAAATAGGGGCCAGGGATTTAGCTCAGTGGCACAGTGCCTGTGCCACAAAGCACAAGATCGTGAGTTTGATCCCTGGTACCAAAAAACAAACAAACAAAAAAACAGAGCAAGTTAAAGAACAAAATGGAATGGAATGCTCACAATGGTTCAGTCTTCTGAAAAAAAAATGCTATAAATAAAACAGGATAAAGCTAAAAGCACAACAAAATTTTTAAGAATCTTTCCTTATTACCACACAGCTTGCAACAGTCTGTGAATTGGGGTGGTCAGATTTTGTAGCTAACAATAATTAGACACCTTAGTGGGTGCCTTCAGAGGAAAATGGCCCAGTCCTATCTCAAAATCATGTTATGGTGAAGCATCCTCTCACTGCACCCTCTGAGTGTGTTTGGCTCTCGTCAGACTAGGCTATGTGTGAGTGAATTATCACTTCCAAAGTGGTGATTTCAGTTATGGATCACCTAACATTGCCCTGATCCCAACAGGACTGGACCACACTTTTCTACATAATTTCAGAGACCTCAGGATAATCTTTAGAAATCAAAGCCCAGTGTTTGGATTGGGTGTATAGAGCTACTGAACTGTGAGTCCTTTACTCAACTAATGCTGTGCTGGAGCTGCTCTCAGCAGCCCATCAACCCTGCATCTGTACTCAGCTCACTTTGCCGCCACTCCTCAGCACAGCAGCTCAGCCACTTTCTCCTTCTGAATTATGTTATGCTTACTGATGCGTGCATAATTTAATTTCACACAAATTCCATTAAAGACTATGCCCTTTATCACCAAATGCTTCCAGTGGGAAAATATAACCAGGTTATAAAAGATTTGTGCTACATTACAGAGGACCTACTAGACTATTGTCATCTTAGTAACAAAACAGAACCCAAACAAGGAGTGACATCAATTTCACATACAAAATATTGTCTGACCAGCCTACCGACTGCTTTTAGTAAAAATGATCTTTAAAACTTTCTCTAAGTATTCAATATTTGTTATTTCCACATAATAATTCATCTTTTCTGTTTTTAAGTTTTTCCTAGTAAAATAACTTATTTGGAAGTATTACAATCTAATCTGTGGGTCATGTAAATGTAGTGAGTAATATTTGAAAAACATTGGTACTACTTTAATCTAGACACAGATTCCTAAGAGAAGTAAAGCTTTATTCCTTTTTCTTTTTCAGACTTTTTTTTTTCTATTAATGAATATTTTACGGCTGGGGATATGGTTCAATGGTTCAGTACTTGACTAACATGGGTAAGGTCCTAGGTTTGATCTCTGCAAACATAAAAGAAATAAAAATAAAGGTAAATCAAAATAATAAATATAGGTTACAAAAATAGGTTACAAAATACCTGTATCTAAACAAATTTTATCTAAATGATTAAAATGCTTGGTTTTGTGTTTTTGAATGTACACATATATATATGTAAAACACTACATACGATAAATATATATCTAAGATGTTTCCATATCACAGTAATATCTATGCTAGGCTAACAACAATTGCAGAAGAAAGAGAAGTTTTTCAAAAACAGAATGCACTACTGATAATTGAATCCTATGCTTAAATTCTGATAAAAGTTATCTTAGAAGTAGTTGTTCAGGTTACAAGATCTAGGCATAAAAATCATCAAATAAACAATGACAATACAAACTGTTCTTTTTGATGAGTTAACAGAGATTAGTAGTACAGTTATCTATCTTGCACTCATATACATACATACAGTTCTATGTGTAAACCTACATACATATAATCTTTTCCTTTCTTCCATTTCTCCTTTCCCCTATCCCAGTTGTTCTTTCCTTTTGAGCACTTTCTTTCCCTTTCAAACCTGAACAACTACTTCTAAGGTAACAATATGGAATGTATTAACTAGTGTTGATTTCTTACTTTTTTTTTAAATTCTGTATTATATCTATCCTTTTTTCTGATTTGCTTTTTAAAAAAAAAATTCTGTCAAAAGTGTAAAGACTGCAATGGGAAAGTGCAATTTAATCTTGTTTATGCAAAATCCTGTCTGAGGCAAATTAATGTAACTACTGTCTCTGCAGCTGACATCGGAGGTGTGGCCCTCAGGAGCTGAGCTGTGATCACCCAGGTGAGCTATTTACACTTTTGTATGTTAGGGCTTTACCCTATATGACATGGACGACTGTACAGTATTCAAAGTAAACCAACGAACAGGCAAAAAAATAGCTTGAGAAAGTAACAATTTGTGATACAAATTACAGTCGTGCACCTGGCATTTTAAATGAATTTCCTTGAATTGCTAGGTTTAATTATATTGAATCAATAACTTTTATGACAGGTAAAGAGAAATCCAAACAAATGAGATATAAACACTATATGGGGTCAGTGCCATATACACCCTCAATTTGACTGAAACAGTATATGCACACACAAAGGCCTAACATGACTAACATCAAAAATACAGAATGGGAGAGTGAGCCAGAGCCAGTGATGGACTATACATAGAGCCTGTCTCTGTTGAAGACGACCTGACATCTAGGTTGTATCATCAGGTTGCAAGAAAGTAATTCCACCTCAGATGGCTCTTGTGAGGTAATAATTCTTTTTAAAGTTTTTACTGATTAGAGACACACAGTAAATATTTGAAGATAAAATATTTGAGCTTCACATCAAAATAAAAACAGGATGGCTATAGATCAAACAAAGTCAGTCATGCATTGACAATTATTACTGAAGCTACGAGACAGGTATGTAATGGCTCATAGTATTATGGTATCTATTTTGTTTACTGAAAGATGAAAACATTTACCTTTAAAATTTTAAGAAGTTTTATTAATGACTACCCTTTATGCAGAAAAAAAAGGCATTAGGAAACATACTGTTATAGTATTGAATTAAATATCCTTCAAAATGCTGTTAACAGTAAATTCTTACAAATTATTTACTAAGAAAACAGTATGAATGAACAGTTTAGGCCCATTATGCCTTCTATAACCACACTACCAGAGAAATGCGTATTCACACCTGTCTGACTCAGAGTAGATGCAGGTACACAATAATGAAAGCTAAAATAATCGAAGAGGATTACTATTTTACAGCTTAGTACATAACATACTTAGTTTAATTCAAGTGCCAAATGCTCTGGACAGAATAGCACATTCAGAGGAAACCCACATACCTGTGAGTAGGAATTCAGGAGGTGGGTCTGGATCTCATCCATTGTGTCAGTTCCATAAGAAACAGTGCCCAGATGAAGCCGCTTAAATATCATCTCATTCTGAGTAAGAGTTCCTAAAATAAAGGCAACGCCATCACTGAACGCAGGCAACATACGAAAGGCCATGCTGCTTTACACGCCTGATGCTGCTCTTCAGACCTCTGTGCTGCAGGGACAGTGTGCTGAGACACGAAGCACCTGCAGAATGTTCTCTGCTCTATCACTCCCATCTTGATAACAACAGTGAGAAATTTTCTTCCTAGCAGTAAAGCGCCCCTTTTAACAAGCTTTAACAATGGGTGGAGCTCTAGTCGTATGAAGAAAGCCTAGGTCAGTGATGGTAGAACTATGGCACATGTGCTGCAGCAGGCTGTTTGCTACAAATGAAAGCTCTAAAAGGCCATCACTGATCTGGGCTCTTCCTTGTAACTCAGATGTTACCTGGTACAAATGTAACTTTTGCCTGTTCTGAAAGAGGCAGGCAAAAAACTAGAAAACTGAGTCACCGACTTCATAATTACAGTACAGAGCACTGCCTCAGAAAGACATCAACTAGCCTTGAATTAAGGTGTCGATCAGTTTTAAGAAAACCTATTTTGAAAACTTAAGTATTTTTAGATGAAGTGACATACTCCAGATGTATTTAACCCTTTGCACACACTCATACTATTTGGAATGACAGGAAGTAAGTTTGCAAAAGGGGATATGGTTTCCTTAGGAGAGTTATTGGGATGTGCGATGCTAGCTCGTCAGCAGACCACAACAGTCATCAAAAGGGTTGTTCATCAGGACTGCCAGTAAACGTGGGCCAAGTATCATGCATCACACTTAATTTACCAACACACATATGATGGATGCATAGATTTGCTTACCTGGTTCCACAAAAGTAAAACCACACAGCAAAGCTTAACCTCCCTGTGAACATGAATATAATGTGCTGCAATATGCTGTGTTGAATCCTGTCTTCCCTTGGGGCTTCTGCACTTGTTCTCAAGAACATTTTATTAAAAAGACTGACCACTGATGTAACAGCAAGTACTGATGTAATGAACATGCACAATGGTTCTACCAATCAAATGTAATGGTCACACTGTACGGTCTTTTTATATGGTCACAAAATATGTATGTAATACTAATTTCTGCTTTCTTTACCACGCACGACACTGAAAACGCCTATTGACCCCATGGTTAGGATTTGTATTCAAAGTAAAAAAGCCACTGATTCACAACCGCTAGAACACAGAACCCACTTTAAAAGGAAGATCTGTCTCAAAATAAAAAAAGGGGCTGCGGGAACTGGGGATTTAATTCAATGCAAAGGCCCTGAGTTCCATCCCCAGTACTGAAAAATGGAAGTCTACATTTCATATTATTTAGACACTGTTTTCATAAAGAGCTTATAACAAATTAATATATTACAGTTTTATAAATTCCAAAGAGTGGCTACTATAGGGGATGCTTGTCAGTTTTATAAGTTTTACAGAGTTCTACACAGACCCTTTAAAATGGCTGTGATCCATAAATACTGAAGCGATGCCTCCTAAGTTTCATAAATGTGAGGGGGAAAAGGAACAAATTTATGTGTGTAGTTAACAGCATTTTCATGGTAAGGTAGAATTATTTATTTAAAATTACTTAAAATCATAGATTATATTAAATAATGTAGTTAGCAACAATCATGCTTTCAAGTAAAATAGGTAAATCCTACAAATGTTTTATATAAAGTTTTTAATGTGATTTCTATAGATATTGAAATAGGTTAATTTATATTAGAATAAATACAAACTTCACCTCTGCTATGTGTCCAATGAAGTTTTTTAAAATTCCACTTAAAATATTATTTAAATTAAGAATATCTTTTCAGACTACATGATATATCTGATGTGTTTTCTTCAGATTTTTTCTCTGATGTTCAGTGTGTGTAGCATAATTTTAGTAGGCAAAAGAAGTTTGATATATTCTATGCAGTTTGTAAACAGACTGATTAATGGGACTCCTTCAACCTAATTTTGTATTATGAGTCATTTCATATGTGCAGTAAAAGCTAAAGGAGATTACAATAAACACTGGTATAGTACATACAAGAATGAGCCATTTCTTAGGATTTTAGACAAATTATACAAGTACCCCAAATCCCTAAATAAAGACATAACATTGGATTTTTCTATTGAGCCCCTTGCACTGTTTTTCTCACTGCTGCTACAAAGTTAACTCAGGGGAGACATTCCATTTCACAAGGCCAAGAGGCTGTGTCCACTGTCTCATGACACCTGGCCCAAGTCTCACTGCTCTCAAGGAACTTTTCTGTGCTGCTGGACATGAATGCCTTATGGCTACCCACGCACACTTCTACCCAACTGGCATCTTCAGCCTCTTTTCCCTCACCATTGTGCACCTCCCCAGGCATCCTGAGTCACTGCCGCCCGCACAGGGCAGTGCCTAGTATGGGCAAGTCCCTAACCACTCAGACTTAAGACCATCATAAAATGGCAGAGGAATCACACAGGTATACCAATGATATGCTGAAAGCAACAAGTTCTAAAAGGACTGGAACTACTCTCACTATGGCTACTACTGCAATTGCTGTCATCATGTTATCCTGTCTTCCTTTCTTGGACTTCTTCATTGAATCAGTTTTGAAATCTCTCAATTCTACTTCAAAAATGCAGTATATGTGGATTCCTCTCTGGTTTCTATTTTAGAATCCCTTGGTCCTGCCCTTGTCATCTCTTCTCCTGATTTGTGACCCTTTCAATTTCCTGAACTCTATGTCCAATCTTCTCTAACCCATTTCTCATCAGTGCTTTATTTCTAAAACTAAAATCTCTTCATTTGCACCTTGGCTTAAAAACCATTAGAGACGCTCCATTGTTTACATTATTGAGTAAAAACTGCTTAGAATGGGAAACAGAGCTGCTTGTCTAGAGTTGTCCTCCCTACACTACTCAGTGCTCTGGTTGCCACTGTCCTCAGTACAGAATCGTAGTGCTCAAATACTCGTATTAACATAAATTTCAAATTACTTGGAATTTACATAATATCAATCTGGCAAAAATGCATTAAAAGGTACCACTACCCATAGGAATTGGTGACAGATGAACTGGGTCCAAATCCTGCCTGTAATCTATAAGCTGTGTTACCCCACAGAATTGCTTCGAACTCTCCAAACGTGAGTTGACTTATTTGTAAAAGAGAGAAAACATCTCCTGTCTTGCACAGATAATGCTAAGAATATGATAATGCATTATGTGCCTAAAACACAAAGAACTGGAGAGGGGTTTGTTTTCTCAAGATCCTTATGGCTAAAGAGAAGCTAGCAAGAAATGATCCTACTTCTAGGAGCCACTAGATGCAGAATGAAGTAAATGCAGTACAGGAAATGTCTGGGGAGGCAGGACTACTCCAGAGAGGGCTCATGAATCTGGACTCAGAGAATAGATTTTTACCCAGTGGTGATCATGAGACACAGCTCTAGGAATTGCCTAGTTCTGAGAATGCAGATATATAGCTATTAGTGGAAGGAGGGGATACAAGGAACAGGGCTGGAGAGCAGACAGGTGTGTCACATGAGGAAGACAGCCTGTGTCATGTCAGGAGGATACAAAGGGAAGCTCTCCTTCCGACATGATAAGGGCTACACTCATGGTCTCCTCTCCCCATGTTAAGAAAGGTGTATGTTTTCTTCTGTAGGGTCCATCACTGCACAGGGCTGAAAGGAAGTTCTAGGTAAGGGGTTTTATGGAAGTAACATTAAGAGCTAGTAAAAAAGTGAAATCATGAAATCTTCAAGTGCTGAAAAAGAACCTACTGAACCTCAGAAGTTGTTACAGTTTGTGTCTGACTGTCCCTCCAAAGCCTCTTGTGGTCACCGGGAGCAGGCTTTTGAAAGGTGGCTGAATCTAGTGTTTGTGATTGGTTCATTGTCTAATGCTGGAGTTGGCAGTATGAGTGCTGCACCCACCCTGAGGCAGACAGCCTGCATACAATATAAGGGAAGGAAAGAAGCTTGCTTCTCCCTTTTGTCTTTTTGCTCTTGTTACCTTTGGTACCCGCTGCTGTCATGAATGGCTGCCCCTGTACCATGCCACCCTGCCTTGGAGCCAACTGACTATGGACTGAAACCTCCACAAACTGTGAGCTAACTAAACCTTTTCTTCCTTAATTTTGGGTGTTGGATATTTTGTCCCAGCAACAAAAGAAATATAACTAAGACAGAAGTGAACTTGAAGGTATTCAACTAACAGAGCATGCTTGGCTTACTGCCTCTGCTCAGTCACTGGCAGTCAGTAACAAATGGCAACAAGAAAGTAAACATGGAATGCTGGGGGGGGGGTGGATCTTGCAGGGCGTGGCTTCACTCCAGGCGCCTGGCTTGCTGCCTGTTGGCACCTCACCTCAGGTGGCTCTGAGGTGGTCATGGGAGAGGACCTGTGACACCTGGAAGCCAGGGAATGGACTCAATGACCCTTAAGGATGTGTCTGTGGACTTCACCCTGGAGGAATGGACTTTGCTGGACCCCTCTCAGAAGACACTCTACAGAGAGGTGATGCTGGACACCTTCCAAAACCTGGCCATTATAGGAGGGAAGATCAGAACATTAAAGATTGGTTCAAAAACCACAGGGGCCGTGCAAGCATTTATAAGGTTAAAAAAAAAAAGACTATGAGAGTAAAGAAAGTAATCCAAGTAGAGAAACATTTAGTCAGATTCTAAATGTTACTCTGAACAAGAAAACCACTAGAAGAAAACCATATGAATGTTGTTTGTGTAGAACAGTCTTCATGCACCATTCAACCTTTACTAGGCACATCAGAACTCATAAGTCCTGAGACTATTGGAAATCATATAAATGCAAGGATTGAGGCAATGCCTACAGTTTTCTCCAGTCCTCTCTTAGACAAGAAAGGACCTGCCCTAGTGAGAAGCACTATGAATGTAAACAATGTGGAAAAACCTTCATATCACATAAATCATTTCAGATACATGCAACCACTCACACTGGAGAAAAAGGCTATGAATGTGAAAATAGTGGTAAAGCTTTCCACTGGCCCAAATCCCCTTGAATACATAAAAGAACTCATTCTGGAGAGAAACCTTATACATGTAAAGAATGTGGTAAACCTTTCATTTCTCCCAGTACGTTAAGAAGACATGAAGTAACACACACTGGTGAGAGGCCTTTTGAATGTAAACAGTGTGGTAAAACCTTTAAGTGTTCTAGTACATTTTGAGTTCATAAAAAGAATCACACTGGAGAGAAGTGCTATAAATGAAAGCAATGTGGGAAAGCCTTCAGCTATCACTCAACATTTCAAGTACACCCGAGAACACACACTGGACAGATGCTCTACAAATGTAAGGAATGTGGGAAAAAGCATTCAGTTGTCCCAATTCTTTTCAAATGCATGAAAAGATTCACGGGAGTTGGGGGGACTCAAATGTAACAAACATGGGAAAAACCTCATTCATTTCCAATCTTCCAAGACATGACTCACCTATGAGAAACACTGTAAACATAAGTAGTGTGAAATGACAGTGTATCGCAAGTAATTTCAAACATATAAACTCACTGGAGTAAGACACTAAAAATGTAATTCTGTGGTAAGGTTCTCATTTGTGCCTTTTAAAATTCCTAATGTAATTCTGTGGTAAGGTTCTCATTTGTGCCTTTTAAAATTCCTAAAAGGAGTCTGTGGAGAGTAAATGTAAAAAAACAGTATGGTGAGGCCCACTTCCCTATGAAAACTCACCAAGGAGAGAAGACCTATCATTGTAAGGAATTCCAGAAAGTCTTCATTTTTGTACACTGATTTCAGTTTTCCTGATAAAGCACAATGGAGATATGCCTTAGAAATGTAAAGAAAGTGGGAGAGCTTTCATTCCTCCCACTTGATTCCAAATACCCAAAAAGCACTGGAAAGAATTCCTGTAAATGTAAGCAATGTGGCAAACCTTCAGGGATCCATCAATATTTCATGTACACCTGAGAATATATGCTAGAGAGAAACCCTACAAATCTAAAGAATGTGGGAAACACTTTCATTTGCCCCAGGTCCTTTCAAAGGCAAGAAAGGATGCATACTGGAGAAGTTTATAAATGTAAAAAATGGGGAAAATATTTTTTTTCAAGATTTGCAGATATATAAGTGTTCTATTTCTCCTGAAAATGTTTCAAGAGGTGATCACACACACTGGTGATGAACTTTATAAATGAAGAGGATGTAGAAAAGCATTCATTTTCTGCAGTGAATTTCAAATATAAGGAAAAAATACTGCAGAGAAACCATGTGAACATAGCCAATGTAGTAAATTTCTCCAATACTGTACTTCATTCAAATTCACTGGATAAGGATATTACTTACATATGTGGGAAGGGTGTCTAGTTAGCTGCATCCTTATAAATATGTGAGACTACTGACTAGAAACCTTGTAAATGTGAAAAACACAAGATAGTAATTGCAAAAAGTGGGATGTAGCTCAGTGGGACAGAACTAGCATGTGTGAGCCCTTAGATTCGTTCCTTAGTACTACAAATA
>RJWT010009608.1:0-24986 GCA_004365215.1 Cuniculus paca | reverse complement strand
TTCTGGGGTCTTGATTATTATATGTCTGGGTGTAGATTTGTTTTGGTTATGGCTAGCTGGAGTTCTATATGCCTAACAATATGTCATATTCTTTTTTTATGCTTGGGAAATTTTCAAAAATTATATCTGTAAATAAGGTCCTGATGTCATTTGTCTTGACACCTGCTTCTTCACTCACCTTTTTAATTCTTAAATTATGCATCTTTAACTCAAAATTATTTTTGAAAACGTGGTTTTACAAGTATTCTTACCAGATGTGTATGACAGCTTCATTCTTCATCTTCCCCAGTGTGTTTTATTTTCAGACTTTATCAGTATTGTTCCACTGTAAGTCAAATGGTATCTGGAGTAAGGTCTATTGGTGAATTCCTTGATTAGTAGCAAAGTTAAGCATTGTTTCAGAGGCCTATGGGCCACTTAGGTTTCTTTTTTATTAGCTACATGCTAATAACATTACACACTTTAACAATACTTGGCAATTTGGCTGAAGAACTATGTGACAAAAAAGTGAAATACCAAAGTATCATGGCAGCAATTAAGATGATCTTAATGTTCCTTCAACTTGATTAAATTTTAGAGATGCTTCATTCTGATCATCCTGTGCTCAGAGAACTAGTTTTAGAAAATTTGTCATTGTAAATGTTTTCTCTGCCTCTCTGAAACAGAATCTTCTCCCAGGCTCTTGTCAGTGTTATAACATAAGAATGCCTTCCTCAAAGACCTGGAAGCCATCCCTTTGAAATACAGCCACAAAGGAACATAGTGCCAAGATCAATATCACAGAGCTTCGCCTCTATATTCTTTTGTAGTAATTTTACCGATTCAATTCTTATGTTTAAGCCTTTCATCCATTTGAGTTGATTTTGTACACAGTATGAATGAAGACCTAATTTCACTGATCTGCTTGTGAATATGTACTTACCCATCTCAACATTATTGGCTGAATGGACTGTCCTTTCACTATTGTGTGTTTCTAGTGTTTCTAACCACTGTTACCAGTTAATGGTAAATGTATGGATTTATTCCGTTCCATTCTTCTGCCTCTGTTTTTTTTTTATGCCAGTACTCTGTGGTCTTTATTACCATAGATTTGTAATATTATTCAAAATCAGAAGGTGTGATGTTTTCCATTTTGTTCCTTTTTCTTAATATTCCTTCAGCTTTTGGGATCTTTCACAATCAAGAATTTGGGGATTGTTTTTCCTATTCATGTGAAAAATGTCATTGGAATTTTGATTGGAATTGCATTGAGGCTAACAGATCACTTTGGGTAGTATAGGCATTTTTGCAATACTAACTCTTCTGATTTGTGAACACAGAATACCTTACTATATATGTATGCCTTCTTCAATTTCTTTCACTCATAGTTTATAATTCTCTCCATTGATAGAGTAAAATGAAGTTGAATATTTAAAACATGCTGTAATATATATTTATTGTTATCTGAGACATTCATAGCTAGTTTTAGAATATTGTAGGGAAAGTCTCATGATACTCATGTCAAAATCACTTAAAATGTGATATTTCAGATAAAACTGGCATAAGACCTTGCATTGTTTCCACAAGTGTTACCCCCAAAAGGTGATAATAATCGTGAAACCACCATAAATAGATCTTTACTTCTATTTCCACCTTCTAGCTGTGTGCCTGTGCACTATACTAGAGGTTATGTATTATACACACACACACACACACACACACACACATATATATGAACACTATGAACTCTAATTATATTTTTCTTATGTTTAAAGAAGGATGCTTCGTGAACACTACTTTTCAGATTCAAAGACTCTCATTTGTGAATTGTCTATAGTTTCTTTTTACTTCAATATTGATACAAGTCTTTTCCATATCAATTGTTCCTAGTTCGCATTTCCACAGCTCATTAGATTTTTCTCAATCGCTTTCTTTCCCACTACTCACTCAAATCCTATTGCTTCTGCCACACTCAATCACCCAACATATGTCTCTGGATCAGTTCTACAACTTGTCGCTTTTTTATGACTGGGTCATAAGAAAAAATACAAAATTTTTAAGTGATACGTAACTACAAGTCTTCATCTTCTTCAAATCAACTTGGGTCTCTAATGTTGATTCATGCTTTTTGAACAATTTACTTAGCCTTTATTGGCTATCTTTCAATTTGCTCTTGTGACTATTCTGAGGATGAAATTCTGTCTAAAATGACAAACAACACCAGGTCTTACACTGTATCTTCCAAGTCAAAATATCTTGGGAGAAACCTACTCATCTGCATTTTAAGGAGCTTCTCAGCAGATTTTTATGGACCCTATAATTTGAGCATTCTATTGTTGAAACAGTTAAAAAAAAAAACTAAGACAATAAATTTAAAACAGAGATAGGGTAAAATTTGCATTGATTAGTTAAATTTTCCATCATTTTAAAGATGGACAATTCTTTCAAAAACAACTCATTTAGTTATCATACCATGCATATTCACCTACACATAAAGATACCTTTATTAAATTGTTGCATATATCAAACACAGTGAAATATGTAGAAAAGTGCAGATAAGTTTTGAAATGTCAAATTCACTTTTCTTATTGAAATGTGCTGATTAGTTGATTTCTAATTTATACGCTTTGAGTCAGACAATTTCTGCCAAATGCAGTTACCCTCTACTCATCCTACTCCTCCATAGATTGTTCTTTTTCATATAAAAGAAAATTACTTTGTGTGCCTTTTCGATGTTTGCAAATAGGATGGCCAAAGAGTTCTCCCTAGACAATAGTCTTTGGAATCGTCTATGTGTACCTAAATCTGAATTTGTTCTAATTTGATGATTGGTCTCAAATCATGAACTTCTACTTGGTTAGCTCCCTTTTAATAAAAAGCTGCACTTTTAATTGCTTATTTTCTACCATAGGGTAAATACTTGAGTGTTTCGATATTTCTCCTGCACATTTTTGGTGAAGAGTCACTGATTAACAGGGTTACACAAGATGTTCTGACATTCAGCAGGTAATTATCATTTGTTGAGCAACACATCATACAATGTTGCAGGGAAAATAGCTGAGAGCTAGACAATAATAGATGTATAATAATCAGCTGCTAGAGGCTCATTGCTTAATAGTTTGGCAGACATGCAGGTAATTTACAACATAATACCTTTATTTGGTATCAACTAACATTGTCCCTCCAAATGTGCTAGTGGAAGAGTTTTTTAAATATGCTTTTCTGAAAGATATAATGAATAAAGATGCATCTAATATTCAGTTTTATTTTGCTAAGAAAATAAAATTTATAAATTTTTCCTTTCCTCCTAAATTTCTGTTCTCTGAGCTTACTAACAGAGGCAGCCATGAAAACAAGTACATAATAAATGGCATCAGGTTAAAGGAAAATTTGAATGAGTAAAAGATAAGCAGGAAAAGCGATCAAGCACAGAGAGTCTCATTGAACTACATCTAGAAACCTGATTTATGAATGACAGCAACAAGCCTATTTGCCGCAATTCACTTACTCTCAGTTCGGAAAGCAATGTTTACTTCTAAAATAATTTCAGATTTTTACATAAGTGTCTCTGTACTGGTATTCATCAGGTTGGCTATACATATGTATGTCTCTAAATTAATCCACAGAACTATCTATTATCTAACTACTTCACACCCATTCAACTATACTTCTGTTCTCCGTTATCACACTATGAACTCTTAAAGGAAATGTCTGAGTCAGGTGTGCTAGTGCATGCTGTAATTTCAATGGGTGAGGCAGCAGGCTTCTAATCTTTTAACTCAGTGACTTAGTAAGACACTATCTCACAGTTAAAAAAAATTAAATTGTATATGTGTGTATATATATATGTGTGTATATATATTTGTGTATATGTATGTGTACATATATTCATTATATATATGTATATATATATTCATTATGTGGAAGATTGCTATCCTGGTTACAATACTTCAATTTCCCTCTATCTAAAACCTTTATTTCCTAACTCTATATATGGCTTAAAATGAACTCTAAAATCTCATACAGAAAAGTCTTTGCTTCATAGATTTTTTAAAAATAATGACAAAGAATATGAATCTGTTTTTATTCTTAAAACATAATTTATAAATGTATGTGAATGATGTAAACATGTACTAAGTATTTATTGGGAGTATGTTATAGAATGTTATTTTTATGAGTAGGATAGACTTACATTGTTTTAATGAACATCATTTACTGTAAAAATGGCATTAAAATTGGAATGTATTTTTAATTTTCTACACTTATTTAATTTGGAAGCAGTTTGCTATAATTTTAGTTTTATTAAGAAATATCTGAGGGCGGGAGATACGACTCAACAGCGTTAAGTGCCTGCCCGACAAACGTTAAGGTCCTAAGTTCAATTCCTGGAATCAAAAATAAATAAATAAATACAATTAAAAAAAAAAAAAGAAAGGTCCGGGGATTTGAATCAGTAGCCCTAAGTGCCTGCCTGGCAGGTGCGAGGTTGTGAGTTCAATCCCTGGTGCCGCAAAAAAAATAAAAAATAAAAAAAAAGAAATATCTGAAATAAAAAAAAAACATTTAAAATTCATAGTAAGGGAAATAAGTTTTTCCACATGGTAATAAAACAACTTATCTCATTGATATATATATTTCCAATTTTCCTTCTCTCCTTTCATGAAGCTATAAGATAGTATAAAAATGATTGTCTATTAATGATGTTGTGCTTGAGCAAGACAGTATTAAACCAGAAAGTTGACATTTGTGATTTAATTAGATTATATATCTTCCATCTACTTCAATTAGTTACAATCAAAGTTATTGCAGAAAATCCTAAATCGATTTAGACAAAAATAAAATTAATATATAACATTATACTTAATCTTAGATTTTATCTCACGATATTTAATCAACTTTTAATTCTTAAATGAATGGCTTTACTTTCTATTTCCCTCATAAGTCCTGTCTAAAAAACAAGTTTTCTACAATTAACAATTTTCATATTCAATCTTGCATATGTGTTGTGAAACTAAGGTAGGTCTTTTTTTCATTGAAACAATTACATATTATGTGGAAAACTGGCATTTATTCTATTGAGTTATTCTTAGTAATAATAGTTATGAAGCTTCTTTGTGAAATGCAAATAAAAAAATTATAATTTCATATAATTAATTAATGATAGAGTATTTTTAAAAGCCATTTTCATATTATTAGAACTATTTTCATTATGCCTGCAATAAATAATCATTTTACAGAAGTGAGTTCTACAGTATGTGACGAGTATGAAACAGTACTTATGAAATCGATTTTTTTTACTATTTTATCTCTTTGATAAGAACTCTGACTTCCTGAAATTGAGCTTTTGGTTCAGTTAAACGAAATAAAATACAATACGATTAATCATAAAATACTTGACATTTTGCTGAATATTTTTCATTTCCTTCAGTGCGTTTATATCTAGTATCTATCTACCCTTCATCCTGCTCTCTGGTTTTGGTAGACTGACCTGTGTAGAGAACAGCCAAAGTATAGAATTCCCTCCTCTTTCTCTTCAGATTGGGCCTGAGACCACAGGATGTCAGGATTGGATTTGGAATGAAAAGTAGGCTAAATGCTGGGCCTAGGAGTGGCAACAGATTCCTTCTTTTGCTAGTCCTAAAGTAACATTTCTTTTTTTTTTTTTTTTTTTTTTTGCGGTACCAGGGATTGAACTCACAACCTTGTGCTTGCCAGGCAGGTGCTTAGGCCGCTGAGCTAGATCCCCGGCCCTAAAGTAACATTTCTTAGTTCACCAAACGTGCCCGTATCTTGGTAATCTCCTTTTAAAACAATTTATAGCTACCAGTTTGAGAATGCCTCTTACTCCTGCTAGGACCTTGATGGATATAAAGACCATTTACCCTACCAGAGCAGTTAAAATATTTTTGTATTTCCCTCTGGAAACAAAAAAGACAACACGAAATGATAGTTTAGTGATTTTTGTTTTGAAATTTGGACATGGATAGGGAAACCACATGGACCTTAATGACTAGGGGACTTCTCTTGTTTGTGTCAAAATTATTTTACTAATTGGCACTTCCAGATAATGCTACCACCCTCTACATTCTTCTAAACATTGTCAGAATGAGCATCATGCTATGTAAACCAGAGATAAATTAAGAAACTTTAGGAACTGCTCTTTTGAAAACATAAGACAGATTGAAAGCAGAATCTGAAGAGTACATGGAAAAATTCACACAACATCATGGGTTTCTTTCCCATTGTCAAGAGCCCCAGAACTTGAGACCACTGTGGGGTTGTCTCAGCTCTTTTTGTTTCTGAATTCTGCCCTGTGTCATCAGCTAAAATGAAAGGAATATACATATATGATGATTTCACCCTTATTAATGCAAGGATATTTCTGAGACATTGGTATTCCTTTGGGTTTCCATTTAATATTGGGTAATTTATTAATGTGACATGTAAAACAAACATAAAATACTAAAAATCACCATTTTGGTTCAATAATGATACAGGATATATAAAGCATTCTTTCTCTTTCCTAAATAGAAATTTGTTGTACAGGATTCATTTCATTTTTAAGATACTCCAGTTGTTAATTTTTTTTTGCTAAAGTGATGCATAAACTACTATTTTAGTCAGTTTATAACAACACACCACAGATTGCATAGCTTAACCAACATTTACTGTCTCAGAATTGCAGAGGCTGAAAATAAATGACTTTCATTCCAATGCATTTGCACTTTCTGGTGAGGGCTCTCTTTCCACCTCTCAGACAGCTGCTTTACTGTTATGTACTCACATGGCCTTTCTCCTGTGTACCTAAGATAATTGTTAGTCTTTCTTCTCTTACAAGGACACCAGCACTATCAATTAAGACACATTCTTCTGACATCATTTAACCCTAAATAGCTCCCCAAAAGCCATATTTCCAAATACAATCACATTGAAAGTCAAGGCTTCAGAATATGAATTTATATGGAAATTAAAACATAATTCCATCCTTAACATGTATCTGTTACATGTTCTAAACATGTTTCTTTGACCCACAGAATAAAGATTTTTTGTGCAGCAGTAGTGTTTTATGCCATTGAATCTATCCTTGTCACTAATTCTCCCTGATATATCAGATTACTCTATGCCTTTATAAAACTTGCTGATTATAATAAGATGCTTTTTTTTTCTTCTTCCAATATAAACCTTTTTTATATTAGTTCATACCCCCAATATTTCTATATCTCAATTTTAATCACATAAATAAGTAATTTTACATAATTTTTTTTTTTTGGTACTAGGGATTGAACTCAGGACCTCACCCTTGCCAGGCAGGCACTTATGCTGCTGAGCTAAATCCCCAGCTAATTTTACATACTTGAAGTAATCAGAAAATAACTTTTAAAATAATTTTTCATCTGCAAAATCAAAATAAACTTTGGGCAATAATAAATGAGGACCTTTAAATAAACTACTTCATCTTTTCATAAATGTGCATATATATACATTTAAGATAACTGTACTACTAATTCTATTAGTTCTTGGAACAAAACAGTTAACATTCATAGGATTAGATCAATTTTGCATGTCTGTATCTGGTAACCTGAGTAACTCTTTTGAAGAAAACTGTACAAAATAACAACCTTTGGTATGTTCCTACCACCTAGTTCTGAAAGTCTATATTGTTATTGTTTTGGACTCTCTGTTATTACCATTTATTTGTCTTTTTCTTCTTCTTCCTTTGTTTTGTTTTGTTATTCTGCCTAACACAGAAAGGACAGGTATACATGTATAGGCTTATACATGCCTAGAACTACTCCTTAAGAGTTTACAAGAACTGATTTTATTAAAGGTGATGGTATGAACAGCTACTGTAAAGAAGATAACACATTATAGTAGGCATTGCTGATTTATTATCATGTTTTGAAATCCAATAATGCTTTTATTCTTTGATTTGATTGGTTTTAGTCAGTTCTCTATTATTTTATTGCAATATATAAGGTATGGACAACCGTCTTGAAGAAAACAAGAGACATTATGGTAGCCATTGGTGATTCCTTACTGTCTGGTTTGAAAGCCTATAATGCTTTTATTCTTTGATTTTGATTGGTGTTATAGTATTCTGTTTTGTTTGAATTTATTGTGTGTGAAGGTATGCACAACTATTTTGAAGAAAACAAGAGACACGATGGTAGCCATTGTTGATTTCCTGTTGTCTTGTTTTGAAGTCCTATATTGCTTGCATTGTTCTGTTCTGATCTGCTTTGTTTTGTTCTGCTCTGTTTTGTTTTGCTCTGTTTTATTCTCTTTAAAAGAAAAATAAAAAACTTTCAAATCATGAATTTTACTGGCATTCTCTGTGCCATGAACAATAGCTTTTATCTAATTTCTGAATTTGAAATTATCATTAGCATGTGTTTGCTCTTACGGGCAATATCCTTCACATACAGGAGGAAAAAAAGCAATTGTTTTAATCATTACTTATTTTTTTAAAAATAAAACTGGAAAGAAGTGAACTAACAGTCACCATTTGATCAAACTATTTTCCTGCTATGCCATTCACTATAACTAGCTATTCTCTGCATGGACTGGAATGTAGGCACAATATTGTGTTTTGGGATACCCATGCATAACCAGAGTCCATCACAATTCATCCCAACATATCCACCACTCAAAAAGTTATGTTAACAAATTAGAAATAGCTCCTTCTGGAAAAAGCAAAAAATAGTCATGTGTACTACTTTGCTTTAGATCTAAAATACACCCCCAAAGTCTCATGTATTCAGAAATGGGACTTTTAAAACATGATGAGATCACAAGGGCTCTAATTTCATCAATGAATTAATCAACTGATGACATCACAATTTGATAGCATTATTGGGAGGCACCTGTAATTGAAATGTAGGACACATAGCCTAGTTGAGGGAGTAAGTCATGTGGGTGTGTCCTTGGGGACTATATATTCTCTGGCATCAATTGAGTAGTTTCCTTCATCACTCCCCTCCACCATAACATTTCTGCTTTAGAAGCAGCTAACCACGGACTGAAACCTCTGAAACTGTGAGCCAAAAGAAAACTTTCCTTTTCTAAATTGATTCTTCTCACATATTTTTAAAGGAAGATTTTCAGCTTATTAATTAAGAGATGCCTTGGAGATTAGTAAATTGTACTACTGGGGGTGTCTGTGAGGGTGTTTCTGGAAATCATTGGCATGTGGGACAGCAACTAAGGTGGATGATTTTCCTTGAAAGTTAGTGGCACCTTGCAATAGGGTAGGTCTTGGGATGGAACAAAAGTGCAAGAATATGAACACTTTTTCTGTCTTTACTTTCTGACTGCAATGTGGTGAACAGCTGTCCTCCACCACACCCCTCTGTTCTGAGGTTTCTGACTCATCAAAGGCCTAACAGCAAGGGAGGTAGTTGACCATGTTCTAAAACCACTGAAAACTATAAGGAAGATAAATGTCTGTGTGTGTGTGCACACACGTATGTGTAGTTTTCCTGCTATCGCAATCATGCAGTTGTTGCCATAATTCAGTTATTTTGAAATTACCAAAAACTATTTCCTTAAAAGCTGATTTTACAAAACGTGATTAACCAAATCAAGTAATTAATTTAAAATTAAGGTTTATTTTTAAAACATCCTATTTTTATTAGAACACTGACTATTTCTATGACTTTTATATTATCCATACATTTATTCATCTCAATGACAAGGTGTGGATTTTCAAATGGATTTGAGTTGTGCAATAAGCTTCATGTATCACATGCTTTTATGTTTTTGTTTTCCTATTCAATATACAGCAAGTTGTTTTAAAACTTCAGAAATCTGTTTTAGAGTTCTATATCAAATTGAAAAGCAAGTCATTGCTGGTTTATGATCATTAACGCCTATACTCAGTGCCATTCACTATCTCATCCCATGTTCCTTGGAGAGTTTGAAGTCACCTATCATAAAAGTCAACAAAGCAAGCAGAAATCATGAAGGATTGCACATAGCACTTCTGCACTCCTAGTATCTCATACATACATTTTTCTCAGCCCATCAAACTGAAAACACAAAATCATGTTTACCACTTATCCCCCTGCTACAATATATTTCTTTTCCTGACTTTTCCTATTTCTGCTGATGGTACCACTATTGTTCTTCTAAATCATTCCTGCTAGAAAAGAATCTGTGCATATATTTTAACTCTTTCTTCTGTTCAGATTTCACATGTCATTAAACACCATCTTCATGGGACTGAATGCTATAAGGAGTTTTTAGTTTTATTTCATTTTTCATTACCCCTACCAACTTTCTTTCAACATCTCTTATTTTATCTTTTAAGGGAAAATGCTAAAAGAGAACTGAAGTAACACTCGGTCCTCCAAATAGCTTTCTAAGCAGATAGTTTTTCAAAGGTATACCCTCACTATATGATCATCTTTATCATAGACCAACAACTAGAGAGTAAAGTTCTTTTAAATAGGGAATTTAAACATCTAAGAGAAACCCAAAGTTGGAAAAAATAATTTGTCAGCTATCCAACAGGAATGAAAAGAAAACTAGGGAAGATATACTCCTGAGCTTTCTTTGAACATTTGTCTTTTTTGAATTTCCTATCATGAAATGTTTGTTTGAGATGAAATTCTTCACAGTGTGAATCTCTGGAGGAGGCAGAGATTGTGCTTACCATGACAGCCTCTGTGTCCTACATTCCCACATGAGGACAAATGTCCTAGTACAGTCAATTAGATTCCACCACCTAGAAACTCGATTAATGAAAAGTCATGGGGAGAAATGCAAAGGGAGTTAGATCCATGGCAGCCACAGTTATGTATAGATATGTCAAGTCGATAGAGCATTTGCAGGTGGTCACTGTGTAGAGACACCACCTCCATCCATGGTGGAGCTGCATCAGATTATTTCTGTTGCATAATTTCTATTGACATTGGCCATTTAAAAAATACAGTTCTCATGCTTCCTTGCCAATTTAGGGAGTTATGCAAAATACTTCTGATAAAGTATTACCTGAAGAGTTAATAATACCTGTGGATTGTAATCAAGCACCATACAGGACTGAAAACCAGATTTCCTCAGCGAAATGTGAAAATGACAGTGGTTCGGTTCACAATAGTAATAAGCTCAATCCACAAGTTCAATAGTTTGACTAACTGAGTGATGTCACAACAAAAGGCTGAAAGACTTTCTACAAAAAGGTTCTTTCAGGGTTCGGAACTGCTCGGGTCATACAAATAATTTTGCCATGTTGATGAAGTATAATAATGTCAATTATTTCTTTTTAACTTCAGAGGAAGTTAAGTTTCTACATGGACTATTTTATTTTGTAAATACATGTCTCTATATGGCCTAAAACAAAATGAAAACATGGGGGAAAAGACAACATGAAATAATTTTAAGGTTATACTAATTTCCATTAGCCAAAAATCTGAAGATTAGGAATGAAAATAGATTCCAAAGGCATATAGGATACATGTTTAGATTAAGGCAAATTGCTGAGCTGGCTATGGTGACGCATGCCTGTAATTCTAGCACTCAAAGACTGAGGCAGGAAGATCACCATGAGTTCCAGGCCAGTCTAAGCTATATAGTGAGTTCAAGGCCAGTGTGAACTACACAGTGAGACCCTGTCTCAAAAAACAAAAAAACAAAAATGATGAATTGGGTTAAGGTATGCATACAACAGTGATTTTGCATTAGGTATGCTTAGTTAGATCTAGGGTTAAGTTAAATCATTGGCTTGCTGGCTCATGGATATCTGGACTCAAGAAAAAAGTGTTGCACACATTGTAATCAATAGGGGGAAACTGAATGCTTTTCTTCTAAGAGCTGGTACAAAAGAAGGATACCCACTTTCACAGCTTCTATTGAACACACTGATTCAGTTCAGCTGGTGTTAAATTCTCCACCAGTTTTTAATCCACCACAATGACTAACACAAAACATAGATTCAATGCAATCACTATCAAAATCTCAATGACATTTTTCACAGAATAGAGAAAAATCATAAGTCACATAGAACAATGAAAGAACCCTAAGAGTCAAAGCAACTTGGAAAAGGAAGGAGGGACAAGTTGAAGGCATTGTACTTTAAAATTTACAATTATATTACTGTACTGTAGTAATTACAGCAATGTGGTCCTGACAGAAAGAGACATTTACACAAATGGAATGGAATAAAGGCCTCAGAAAAAAATACAAATGTATATTTTCTACCAATATTAACAAGAGCATCAAAAAAACCCAATTGGAAAAGTTACAGTTTCTTCAATAAATGGTAGTAGGAAAAAATAAACTGAAATTGTACATACTAAAGAATGAAACTAAATCCTTATTCCACACACAAAAAATTCAAAATTCATGAAAGTCCTAAATGTGAGCAGTGAAACCATGAGGCCTTAGAGGGAACATTCTTGGTATAAAGCATAATGATTATTTGTTTTGATACCTTTTTTCTTTCTTTCTTCATGTGGATATTTACCACTTTTAACTTTCCTCTTGGTCTGCTTTTAAAGTAACCCACAAGTTTTGGAAAGTTGCTTTTCCATTTTTTTGTTTTATCAAGATTTTTTAAATTCCTTTAAATTTCTTATTTGCTTCTCCTTATTTAACAGTGTTTTCTAAATTTCCATATGTGTGAATTTTCCAGTTTTTTTTATATTATTTTACAGTTTTATAAAATTACCATGAAGAAAAGATGTTTAATATAACCTCAGTTGTCTTAAAATTTTTAATAGTATCTCGCAAGATCTAAGAATGTTTCATATTTATTTGAGAATAATGTGTATTTGGTCTGCTACTACTAAATGGAATGTTTTGTGTATGTTCATTAAGTCTACTTGGCATAAAGTGTAGTTCCAGTCTATGGTTTCCTTATCGATTTTCTGTCCAAGCTGTCTGCCCATTGTTAAATTGTAGTATCAGTCTTTTATTATTACTGCATTGCTGTTCATTTCCATTGCCAAATCAGTTAGTACTTGCTTTATATACTTAGGTATACTAAAACTGAGTACACAGTGTTTATGATGAGTTAATCACTTTATTATTATGTAATAATCTTCTTCCTCATACTATAATCTTAGACTTAATGTCTATGTGTCTAATCCTGATCTTTTTTGTTTCAAATTGTGCTGAATATATTTTTCATCTCTCTACTTTCATTTTATATGTTTCCTCAAACTTCAATGAGGCCTTTGTAGTTCTTAAGAATTAGATCTTATTTACTTACTCTTCTTTCTGCCATGCTCTTCTCCAGGTGTCCTGGAAGTGCTCCAGATCTCTTCATCCTTTTTTTGTTGTTGTTGTTTGTTTGTTTGTAACTCTCAAGAATATCATTGAATATATTGAGTCTGAAATATACTGAGATAAAGAACTGGCCAGAAGACTGTCTCTGTTCCTGTCTCTATTATAATAGCATGGCCTCTAATATGTTAGCTAAGCTTATCAAGTTCCCTTGCAATATGAATTTTAGCAGGAGCTGCTTTCAGGTTTTCTCACTTGCAGTAAGGTGAGGCATTTGCAAACAAGATTTCAACTGCCGTGGCAGCTTTCCTGCACCTTAAAAGACCAGTTCACAATGATTACTGGGTCTCTACAGTCTCTTCCTTACTATGCATATGTACTCAACTTGTTTCATGTATCTTGTTGTGTCACAGTTTGGTGTCTTTTGCCCCTACCAAGTGGTAGAGTTTGGAACCTAACATGTAACAACAGAAAGTGATAATCAGTGTACTGTAAAACTGCTTTGAATACTGCATGTCTATCAATTGGAAAATTTAATTCATTTACATTTAAAGTAATGCTAGGTAAAGATTAAGTTTTGCCGTTTTGTTACATATTTTCTGGTTGTTTTATAGATACCCTTTACTCTTCTTCTCTGTCTCTCTCTTCCTTTATGATTTGATGATTTTCTGTAATAGTTTACTTTAATTCCTTTTTGTTTCTCTTCTGTTTGTTACTATGGGTTTTGCCTTGTGACTATCATGAGGCTTACATATTATATCTTTTAGCTATAATAGTCTATTTTAAAATGATTAACAAATTAACTGTGATTCTATGCAAAAGCTTTGCAGCTCCCCACATCCACATTTTTTGTTGTGATAGATGTCACAATTTATATCATTTTATATATCACATCCATTAATAATTGTTATAGCTATAATTATTTTATAGCTATAATTATTTTAATACTTTTGTTTTAAAACTTATATCAGTTATAATTGATTTATACATACTACTATACAATTAAAGTATTATGAATTTTTATATACACTTGATTTAGAAAATGACCTTATACTTCCATTTTTTTCTCTTGTTACCAATTAACATTTCACTTCAAGTTGAAGAGTTCTAATGCTGATGAACTTCCTTAGGTCTTTTTTTCCTAGAAAAATCACATCTCCTTTTCTGAAGGATAGTTTTATCAAGTAAAGTATTCTTAGCTAGCAGAACTTTTTTTTCAGTAGTTTGAGTATATTCTTCTACTTGTACTCCATTGCATCTTATCCAACAAGGTTTGTGCTTAGAAACTTGCTGATAGCACCATGAAACTGTTCTCATATATGATACATATTCTTTGTGGGCAATTTTTCCTTCTCTCTCTCTTTTCTTTTTTCTTAATTTTTCTTTAGCTTTTTTCTTTTGTTGTTTGTTTGAAACGGGGTCTCACTCTGCAGTTCAGGTTGTCCTTGAACTCACTATGTAGCCTAGGCTGGCCTCCAGTTTATCCTGATCCTCTCACCTCAACATCCCCAGTGCTGGGATTACGGGAATGGGCCACCACACCTGGATTGAATTTTTATTAGTATAAGTTTATGATCCATCCTGAAAATATTTGCCCTAGAGTATTGGTATGTATTCAAATCTCATCTTGATCTTTTTTATTTCCTGTTCTCTACCCTTCCACCTCACTTCTCCACCATCCCCCAGTTACTTTCATCTCCAGAAAGTCAACCTCCCTATTTCCCATCATCTTTCTTTATTTTGATCTTGAAATTGTTTATAGTTTGAGTTTCTCTTATTAAAGAAACCATGTGATATTTAATCTGTGTCTGATTTATTTTACTTGGATGAGCACGAGATGCATCCATTCAGCTAACTTTCTGATCTTGTCTTTCTCTCATTAAAATTAAACATGTTGCTATGGATTGAATTGTGTTCCATAAAATTTTTTTGATATCATACTCTCTAATATAACTGTATATGAATATTGGCTATTTAGAAAGGTGAGTAAAGTTAAATGAAGTCCCAAGAGCAGGGCTCTAAAATTGTAAGACTGGTGTCTTTACAAGACAAGAACGATGCATTGAACATAGTTACTCATATTCACACAGAAGAAAGACCATCTGAGGACCCAACAAAAATGCAGTAGTCCCTATGCCAGGAAAATAAGCTTCATGAGAAAGTGAGCCAAAGGGCACTTCTAACTTCTAGCCCTTGCATCTGTAAAATAACACATTTATTTTGTTTAGATTGCCCACTCTGAGTCATTTTGTTTGGCATCTCTAGCAGCATAATGCATAGATCATATAACAGAGAATCATTATTGATTGCATATTCTTAAATTTTGAGTCACATAACATTTACACATTTATGTAGGACAGCATAATGTTGGTGATTTGCAATTTCAAAGTATTAAAGGTAAGTATTCTAAACTTAGCAAGATTTCAGAATTGATTAAATTAATAATGTATGAATGCCTATGTATATCAGATATTTTCTAACTGTAATAAACACAACAGTATTAGAGAAATAAAAAGATGAAAAATTAGAGTTTATCACTTTAGGTTTGGGAAATTGTCAATCAAACAGAAATTTAAATTAATATATAATTTATTATTAATTTTAAAGAAAATTTTGTGCATTAGTAATCAACATGTTAGAAAAATGACTTAGAAGGGATTGTATTTCCAGGGACTAATGATTTGAAATTAATAATCTCTAGCTTATCAACCTAGTATTTACATCTTGGTTACAAATAAATACAAATAGAATTTTGAACTCATAAATAAACAATAGCAGATTCAGAAAAAATAATTTTCCATTTGTAAAATTATGAGAGAAATTTCAAAAGGTATTACATTATAATCTAACCTGCTGATTTTAATACATAGGATTCATTTTTTTACCACTGAACTTAAAATTGATATTGACAGACAAAAAGAAACTGATTTCATTTTAGTGATACAATGAAATGCTAATTATAAAAAATGGATTTTAAGTTACTACACAGAACATCTTTCGTAGGCTTATGAAAAGAACTGGTGAACAATGTTCAGTTAATTAAGGACCTAGGATAGGTCCTCTATTCTTGTATTCTATTAACTCAATATTAGTCATAGAGGAGAAAAAGACATGAAGTTAAACTTTACATTTACCACATCTTTATTGCCTTTATCAAATGGGCAATAATTTGCTTCATATTAATTTTTGATATATTTAATATGTTGTGTCAGCCTCTGAATATGAAATATAACAAGAAAAGAAAAAGTTTAGGGCTAATGACATTTCTCAATAAATAAGTATGTTTACATTTTCAGTGGTATAAATATCATAGACATAATGAAAAGAAACTCAAAGATAAACATATAAATATTTGTTTTATCAAATGGTGAATCACATTATAAAGAAATATATTCATGGGTAACGTAAAGAAATGGTTGATCAAGAAAGATAATAGTCATGAAGGTCTTATATTCATGCATTTACTATCATTGCTAATCATCTTGCATTTGTATCATCAAATTCTAACTTGCCCAATATCCCCATCTTGTTTTCTAACATGTCATTAAAGTTGTAGACATATTCCAGAAAATATTTTAAATTTTGTTACAAGTTTGTATATTAGTTTGTTTATACTTGTTGGCATTACCAATATGTTAGTAAGTGAAGAAACTCCTGAAGGAAAAATACAAAAACTTTTGGAGATTAATTTCTAGTGACTTTCTCTTAAAGGAATACATGATGGAGCACACACACATACCAGGTAAAAGGGAACAGATACATACTACTAAATTTTTAAAAAATGTATGTCTAACTTTATCATATTCTTTTAATTCTAAAAATAAATCTTTCTCAGTCTATTGGAATAGAAATGGAGAAAGGAGTCATAGTACTCCCTTAGATGGTAGTAAAAACCCATGCAGTTTTCAGAGATTTATTTAGAACAAAATGTATTGGAGAAACTTGAAAATAATATTACAGTTACTTAGAAAAACTTTTAGAAAATGAAATGAGATTGAATAGCATGTGCTATTTTATAATACTGTAGGGAAGTACAAAAGGTCCCTAGGGGATTATAAATTGGGGAACAGCCTACTTTTGCTTTTCAACATGAAATGTTAAAACAAATTGGGAACAAGACTGAAATGCATGTTCACAGAATATAAATTTCCTTATTTAGGCAATACAGAAGAAAAACAGATGTAACACCTTAAAATTTCAATAGTGAAAAGTGTGATATACAAGAAAAGGAATTAATGATATAATTATGCATCATTCACTAGAAAATTTATATACTAAATTTTATACATTAAGAATTTCATATATTATAATACAAAAATACTGGCAGAATTTTGAGGATGTGAAAGGTAGTAAATTTAGGCTTCATGTAAATGATGATTTAAATGGATCAATCAGTAGGGTTAAAGTTCTCCATCTGAATGATCAGCTACCCTTCCACATCAACCTGAATGATCGACCCAGGGTGCTAGTTAGGATGTGCCTGCCTGAGGCCTTTCTCTCAAGTATTATCTAATGTGTTCTCACCTGTGAGCACTTTCAACTCTGTTGGGAGTAACAGGAGGATGATGCCTAAACACACATATCCAATAACTGAGAACGATAGGTAGGGTCCAATTGTGTAGCTGCCTTGGGTGAAACAGGAACATCATGTGACTAGAGATAATTAATTGTAGCCATACACACTAAGGGCTCACACTGTGCCCATGTAATCCAACAAGTGCTAGATCATGAGCAACAAGAATGAAACTGTTCGTGTTCTTGTGAGCCACACTGCTATACTTAAAGAAAATTTCTGGATTGTTACAAATTTTGAACAATGTGAAGTTTAAAGTCCCTTTTAAGTTTTTGCTTTACCAAGATTGAATTGAAGTAATTATGATAAAACTGTACTAGACAGCTATGTTGTTCACTTAGCTAATGCCACTGGGGTGTGTCTGATAAAGAGCACAAACATTTTTTTTTCCCGAAGAACCTTCATGTGACTGTTTATGCTTCCCATCACCACAGTGCAGCACTGTGTGGCTCATTCTCTGCAAGGTTCCTTTTCATTCCAAAACCTGTGTCCAGAGAGTTTAACAGAACACAGTGTTCTGAGAAACATTACACCTTCTCTAAAGAGCACAAAAGGTCGTTGACTTTTAGCTTTCTTAAAACAATTTCTGATTTCAATAAAACTATCTGACCGGTGTGCTATCTATCACTCAAAAAAATTTAAGGTGCAAGTTTTAGTCTTCAGCATGTAAAATCTCACTCCAGAAAGAATGGCTATCATCAAGAAAACAACCAATAACTAATGCTGGTGGGGCTGTGGGGAAAAAGGAACCCTTTTCCACTGCAGGTGGGAGCATAGACTGATTCAATCACTTGAGATTTTTTTAAAAACTAGAATTACAGGCCCCATTTGACCCAGCTATTGCTCTTCTGGGTATCTTCCCAAAAGAATGAAAACCAACACAACAGCGGTACATGTGCACCCATTTTCATAGCAGCACAATTTGTAACAGCTAAATCTTGGAAACAACTCAAAAGCCCATCAACCAAGGAATGGATAAAAAAAATGTGGATTTTTAATATAATGGAATACTATTCAACCATAAAGAAGATAAATTTGATACTTTTGTACATAAATGAATGCAACTTGAGACCATGCTCGTAAGTGAAATAAAGCAGACCCACTTATGTAAACATAATATTGTCTTACTAGTGTGACAATCTGTAAGAGTAAACAAAAGCCAAAATGTACAATAAATATTGTGAATAGGGAAGAAACTGTTCAAAAGAGGAAAAACTGTGATGGCACAAAGGGGAAGGGAAAGAAAAGAAAAAGAAAAAACATAAACACAAGACAGTTAAGATAGTTATACAGTTGATTTCTCTTGTTTGATTGAGGGGAAAGTTCCGTGCTAGTAATTTTCTGGACAATGTTTCATGCTTATATGTTGTACTCTGAACAACTACTAGGAATAGAACAATATGCAACGTGTTGATTATTGTTACTCTCCTACTACTCTGTGCTGAAACTTTATTTTCTATCATTTCTTACTTTTTTCTGTTTAAAATAAAAAACAATTATGTGATAATTGTATTTTAATTTCCATGCACATCAGTTTTTTTCCGTGAGAGAGTTTAAAACTTTATGACCTCATTTTCTCTGATACACCGGTACTAAATGTATGACAGATGTTCTTCCACTCCATTGGAGACACCTAATGACCTTTTTGACAATCTCATGTAGTCTTTGGGAACTCTAACTTTTGTTTCAAAATTTTGCTTACACTAAATTCTGCATTGTTCTGAGAGATTTTGAATTTCTAATGCATAATCCTTTCAACTTGGTATTCTTTTCTGACCTATTTTCACCTAAAAATTTTTTGCTCATCTTACCCCATCCAAATAGCACAATGATTACTGAGGAATATTCATCCTTCATTATTTTCCCCCTTCTTACATGAATCTCAATAAAAAACTTTAATAGGAAATAGAAAGTGTTTTGTACTCAAAACCCCATAGAAGTTATAATTTTCCCTTCCTTTACACATGCATAGCATCCCTATTTTCAACATTGTCCAACAAAATGATACATTTTTTATTATTGGTGAGCATAAATTGACACATTATTATTACTCAAAGTCCAAGGTTTACGTAGGGTTCATTCTTGGTGTTTGTGATGGATTGACAATTGGTAGTCAACTTGTAATACCCAGCTGAACTGAATCAGCATGGTGCTGATGGGGAAAGCCCACCTGAGGACGGTGGCCAACAGCATAAAAAGAGCATTGGAGGGGAAGGGGTGGTGCTGTTCAATCTCCTGGAGAAGCTTGCTGTGCTGCGCTTCCTGATATGAACTCGGCTGTTCTCATCATGGGACCTCTTTGCCATTGAGGGTGGTCATGGTTCACTTTGGGGAAGCTCTGGTCCTTACTTTCAGCATCACTTCCTGGCTCCAGAGGGGAAGATGGTACACTGTTGATTCTCCTGAATGAGCTTATCATGCTGGCTTTCCTTATATGAACTCCACTATTCTCATTGTCAGAGATGCTCAGGACCTCACTGTCACTGAGAATGGCTGAGGTCCACTGAGGGAGCTCTGGTATTTACCCTGAGCATCACTTGCTGGCTCCAGCGCAGATTGATGTCTGCTGGCACAGATTCTTGTCTGCTGGTGCAGACTTTTTAGCTTCTACCACCGACCTTCGGGCCTTTCCAGTGCAGATCCTTGATACAGACTTGCTTGAGACATTGTTGTGGGCTCTAGACCTCCAAGTGGACTTGTGGGTACATTGCCATGGTCTCCAGGTCTTCAGATAGACTCATGCAGGACACTGCCATGGAATCCAGGCCCTCCGCTAGATCCTTTGGGTCTCGTGTGTGAGCAGGTCTCCATTCTTTTGCATTCAACTCTTGGGTGAATATTATAAAATAATTCTATAAATTATGTGTCCTGTATTAAATTGTTTCCCTCATAAGCCCTAAATACAACAGTGTTCTATGGCCTATAGATTTGACAAATACTCAGTGATACATACTCACAATCACAGTATCATACAGAGTTGTTTCATTGTATTAAAAATCTTTTAGGTCTCATTCATCCTTCTATCCAACCCCTGATAAATAGCGATATTTTACTCCTTACAATTTTCCCTTTTGCAAAATGTTATATAGTTGGAGTCAGACAATATGGAAGTTTTTTGAGTTGGATGGTTTCCACAATAATATGGAATTAAAATTTGTCCTTGGCTTTTTATGTCCTTGCAGTTCAGTTCTTTTTAGTAACATTGCATTGCCTAGATTACCAATTTATCCATTTAACTACTGGATGGCATCTTGACTGATTCCAAGTTAAAAAATTATGAATGAAACTTCTGTAAATATAAATGCTAAATATTTTTCTGTGGATCTAAGTTTTCAAAATATTTGGATAAATAGCCAAAGAACATATTTTCTGGATCACATGGTAAAATATGGTGAATTTTATAAGAATCTGTCAAACTGTCTTGCAAAGGGTTGCATCTTGCATTTTCACCAAAAAACAGTGTTATCATTTTGCGTTACCACCACCAAAAAACATAGGAAAATTTCTGTTGCTCTATGTGTTGGTCTGTATCCTGGCCAACATTTAGCATTGCCAGCGTTCTGTATTTTGACCTGCCAATAGGTATGTAGTGATATATTATTGATATATTACTGTTTTAATAAGCAGTTTCTTGATGACAAAACATGACCTGTGTCTTCATATGGTTGTCATTTGTACATCTTCTTTGGTGAAGAGTCTGTTTATATCTTTTGCCCATTTTTAATTGGATTGTATATTTTCTTACAGTTGAGCTTTAAGAGTTACATTGGATTTTGTGTAGTAACTCAGTCCTTTATCAGGAGTTTCTTTCGCAATTTTTTTTCATGGGTCTATGGCGTGACAGTAACCTCTGCAGATAAGAGTCCCCTCCCCTCCCTTGCCCATGGTAGAGATGAACCTAGAGACTTGCGCATGCGAAATACATTTTTTTGTTCTAAAAGTCCCTTTACAGGGACATAAATATACTGTACTAGAAATATAATTTATTATAAATAAATTAGAGTTTAATTGGCTTACTTCTTTAGATTAAAAATATGAACTACTGATACACCAAATTTAATGACTCTTATATGTGGTTTGCCCAGTAATACAAAACTTGCTTAAAAAGTCAACACACTTTAATATGTTCTATGAAGGGAAAAATAAGGAGCAGGAAACAGTATTAGTGAGTTATAGTGGTGGAAGTTGTTGAATAAAAAGGACAGCAGCAGAAATTTTGGAGGAAAATGAATGCTCTTCAGGTTGATTACATGCATTTGTCAAGATAAGCACAATTGCACACTAAGAATATATATATTTATAAGAATCTTACTTTTTGTCATTTTTTAAAAATATTTTTCCTATTCCTAGTGTACATTATTTTTCTTAAACAGTAAAAGTTGTCTTATAATTGATCACTTTTATTCCCTTGTTCACTTTAAAGAGAATATTTTTAGTCTCTTTAAAGGTCTGTATATGTATTCTTATCACTAGCAAAAGGGGATAACTTTAGCTCTTCTTTTCATTGTCTTTGTCTAAATGTAATGATTTTGTTTTGGTGAATTTTCTAGACCCTCCAAGCAGTATGCAAAAGTAGTAATGATAATAGACATTGCTGCATAGTTCCTGATTTCATTAAGAATATTTTGAGTTTTTGAATAGCTGAGAAAATGTGATTCGATTTTAACAAACCATCTTTGTTAAACATCCTCTTTAATATGTACTTAAAATTTAGCATCATTTATATGTAATATGTTAGATGGAAAAACGTTTTAGAACGTTTTCAGCATTCCTTGATATAATTTTATGATTTTTATTATGGTGATTCATCCTCTCATGTGAAGATATTTGCAGCTCTTAATTGTTAAATGGCATGGAAAATTTCATTAAATACCATTACATGGAAACATATTCTGCAGTAATATTTATTTTCCTGTCATCTCTCTACCTATTTAGAATAACCTTTGATAATTTTAACTAGTGATAGCGTTAAGCTATGATAGTTTAATTTCAAAACAACCTTCCAGGCCGAGCACAGTGGCACATGGTTCCAGCACTCAGGAGCTTGGGACAGGAGGATCACCCTGAGTTAGAGGCCAGCCTGGGCTACGGAGTGAGTTCACGGCCAGCCTAAATTACACTGTGAGACGCTCTCTCCTCCCCTCCTCCCCAAAAAAACTCAACCTTCCAATCACAATTGTGGAAATTTAAGCTCAAAGAAATTATTCACTTTGCTCACATGGTAAATGAGATTTGCTTACGTGGTAAATGAGATTTATCATCAGGTGAATCTGGCTGTTACTCCCTGATCTTTATATTTAAGGATACTGTTTAATTCAAATAGGCTCAATTAAAAATTCACTTATTCTCTCAATAATGAGAAACATGTTTAACAAAGAGAATTTCTTCTAAGCATTGCATTGTTAAGTAATACTGGGGAATCCTTTATATTAAAAGCTCTGATATTGGGAAGTATTGATATAATTGAATTAAAGATTTCTTCCTCGTAATTGGGTGTATTTCATATGAAGACCAGATAGAGAAGACTGGTGAACGTGAACAAATTGGCAACTGTGAAAATATTATATTTTCAGGTGAATTGGATAGACCAAGATATATTAAAAGCTCCACATTAGGACCATCTACTATTAATTAATACATGATACCAGTAAAGATTGAACAGAATTTTGCAATCAAGCAACCAATTGTAAAGTAAAAAGAAAATTAAACTAGCTAATGTGAAAATATTTCACCAGCATAACCACAACTGTTATTCTTGTTGCCACAGAACTGTATAATGACAAATTTCTTTACTTCCAGGAATTTAATAGTTAAAAGACAATGGGAACTCTCTCTCTCTTTCTCTCTGTCTCTCTCTCTTTCTCTGTCTCTCTCTCTCTCTATATATATATACATATTTCATTCTACATGAATACGATAACATTTTTGAAATGCAAAGACTGATATATAATGACTTAAAAGTAATTTATAATAAATCACCCTCAATAAGCACTTAAGCATTTTAAGCAAGATCAAGCCATTTGTATAAATAAATGCCATTATTATAGTGATTTGTTAATGAGAGCTTCCTTATTTGCCTGAGACTCAGAAGTAGAAAGTGGTTCAGCTGGCGTTTGCACCTGTCCACATGGCAGCATACACAGGTACAATTAATAAAGTCATGAATTAAAGCAGAATCTATCGCATACCATCTGTGTGCCAGGCATTTGTATACCTTGCAATACAACAAGCAGACGAAGATCTGCTCTCTAAGAATTTACAAGGTAATTCTAGAAGGAAATATTAAACAAATAAAGAAATACAATACTATTGCAAGTTATGAAGAAAATTAAAATAATTCAAGTGGTAGAGAGTTAATGGTCTTCTAGACTGATTCTCTAAAGAGGATGCATCTGAACAGAGACCTGAATGCAGGTACAGAGAGAAAGAAAATCCCAGGCAGAGAGAACTGCAAGTCTCTGCTTTAGGGAGGCATGCAGTGAGTGTTGTAAGGAATAACAAGGTGACCACAGGGTGAATGCATCAAGGAGAGGATGGTTCTCAGAGTGAGCTTCAAACCAGCGAATATACATCAGTATAAGAAATTTGTATTTTAGGTTAGCCACGAGGGAAAATAATCAGAGAGTTGAGATGAGGTGAGTGGATCCCATTTCCACTTTGTAAGGTGACTCTAGGTTCTGTGGGGAAGATGAATACGACAAGAGATGGGGCGAGACCGCATCTGCAGTCTGCGCCGGCTGACGTGAGAAATGGTCAGTGTTAGACTGTGGTTGTGGTGGTGGAAGTATTATGGATTTATCTGATTGATTAGTGAATTTAATGTCTTCCTTTTTTTGGTAATGTTTACATTTATACAATCTGCTACCGCTTAAGTTTATATTTTTTCTTTTGCTACAGTGGAAATACTGCTATCTTTAAACAGGAAACACAATAAATGAATGGAAGAAATATACCTCTTTCCTATTTGGAGATGTCTTTCCCCTGTAGTATTGAATAATTTCTCATCAGATTATACTCTGGTTAGTTTAACACATCCCATAGTTTCCAGGTCACTTTTTTTCCTTCTGTACTCACTCAAGTGATCCTGCAATGTGATAGAACGTTAGGTTTAAAAACAATCTTTTCTAGAAAAGTGAGCACCATACTTTGTATCATGGAGAGGAATCTTTCCTAGTACACTAATCAAATACATTGCAGGTCAATTATTACA
>RJWT010009607.1:0-24978 GCA_004365215.1 Cuniculus paca | reverse complement strand
GCATTTTTACAAATGTCAAATCATCACCATTAGTCATTATATTTGTTTCTGATTAGTAATACATTACAGATTTAAGTGGTTAATAAATATTTTTAACGGTGAGGAAATGTGACTAGCTTTTTTTATTCAGCATAATTTCTTCAATTTCATTTATTTTGTAGCATGTACCACCCTTCCTTTTAAGACTGAGTGATCTTTCATTATGTACCCAAAATGTAATGCATTTTATTTATCTACTTTGAAATAGTTCCACTTTTTGGCCATTATGAATAATATCACTGTGAATATGGCTATACGAATATCTGTTTGAGCCCTTGCTTTTGATTATTTTGGGTGTATAATTGGAAGAAAAATTGTTGAATCATACAATAATTCTTTTTCATATTCTGAGGAACCGCTATAGGATTTTCCATAGAGACTATATTATTTTATAATAACACCAGCAATGCGAAAAGGTTCAGACTTCTCCACACCTTGTCAGTACTTGTTGTTTTCTGAGTTTTTTCTTTTTCTTTGTCTTCTTCTTCCTCCTCTTCTTCTGCTTCTGCTTCTGCTGCTGCTTCTTCTTCTTCTTCTTCTTCTTCTTCTTCTTCTTCTTCTTCTTCTTCTGTTTTTGGTATCAGGATTTGAACTCAGGACCTTGTGCTTGCCAGGCAGGCACTATGCCACTGAGCCCCTATTTTCTGAGATTTTTTTAATTGTCAATGTAATGTGCATGAAGTCAAACTTTTGTTTAAAAAGTGGTAGTCTTCCCCAAAGTATTTCCTCCAAACAAAAATAATGCATATTTGGGTGACAAAATAAAGATGATTTTTATTATTATCTTTTTGTTCCATTTCCTCTGTTTTCTGCATGAAGTGTGTATAACATATGCAACGCAAAGTATCTGAAACACTGAGTCGAGCTGCATCACTTTTGAGGTCAGCAGCAACTCCCATCCACTCTAGCCGAGCAGTCTGCACTTGAATCCTCATACTTCTTGATTTGGGACCGATGCTTCCCAGCTCTATTATGTGTGCTAAGGCCGTCCATGGGTGCTGCAGCTGCTATGCATTCCTCTGTCCACTGAAGCAGAACCAGGCCTTTTGGCAGTGTATGAGTCTATAGCAGCATAGTCAGGTTCCAGCATGTGCCCTTCTATTGCCCTTGCTCACCTTCCTCTGTATGTCATTTTGTAGCACAAGGAAATCGCCTGATTTGTTCATCATCGAGGTTTGGGCTGGTCACCTGAATTAATTACAACTGGAAGCGGAGGGTATTTTCCTCCTATTCTGTAAACTTGTAGTCTATAATTTTCCAAAAAATTTTAAGGCTTATAATGTTTGTCTTAGCTTAAAAATCAGTTAATATTCCATATGTACCAATTTGTAAAAAGGTAGAAGAAATCTTTTCATGGAGCCATTACTACTTCTGTAAAAATAAATGCTACCCAGTTTATAATAATATATTTTACATTTTTCTTTGTTCCGTTACTGTAAGCTGAGAGCTTAGAAAGTGTGTTTTTTTGTGTGTGTTTTGTGTGTGTGTGTGTGTGTGTGTGTGTGTGTGTTAGAGAACTTGATGAGCCAGGAAACAGGTGATGAGGAAAGACACAAGTTAAGGACTTTTTAATAAGTGGTTAAGAGACTCTCCATATAAGACCGACTGATTCAATCAATTACCAGAGACCTTTAGTGGAGACTTTCTTTTCTGTTTTGATATGATGATGCTGGCTGCATGACTGGAGGGCCAAGATTTTGAAGGGAGAGGAAATGAAACTGTTAGAGCTGTCCACACTTGAGCTATTAAGACTCAGGCTGCTTTTGTGCAGATCTGAGAAACAGCAGTGAACCCCGATGACTCATTAGGGAGCCCGTCATTATGGAAGGAGTTGAATCTGTGGATAAATGGCGTATTGGGTAATCCCATTTACTAATCATTTCACAGCTGAATAAGACACTGCTATTTCTTTCTTCTAAACATTGCTTCTTTGTGCTCAGATTCCTCACAGAGTTCTCAGAAGAGAAGCAGTTGATGCCTCTGGGTTTCAGCTTTCTGTCGCCTTCTTGCCTCACTTTCAGGCTTCCTGCTCAGAGACTCGTCTTCCTCCTTGGACACTGCTCAGTCCTTTCCCTGTCTCCGGGTTCCTTCCATTCACAGGAGCCCCAGTGAGCGTAGACCTCAGAAATCGAAATTGGATGGGGGCATCATTTTTTTTCCCCAGTCTGTTTTCAATTCATTGTGGACTTGTTCTCTCCAATTATAGGCACTCCTGAATTTCTGATATGGAGCCTTAGAAATTTTTGACTGTGTGATGGTTTGAAGGTGTGATGGTTAAGCTTAATCATCAATTTGATGAGTTTGGGAGCTGCTCAGGGGGTGAATAAGTCACATTTCTGGGTGTGTCTGGATGGGTCGTGGAGGGCTGACTTGATGTCTGGTCCCTCAGTGCTTCCCGTCTGGTGCTGTTCTGCTGTCTTCCTGTCGTCGTGAGCTGAGCAGCTTTGCTCCACCTCACACTTCTGCCATGATGTTCCTGCGTTGGAGTCAGCTGACTGTAGCTTAGAGCCCCTGAAACAGTGAGCTAAATTAAACCTCTCATCCTGTAAGTCCTGGGTATCAGGTCTTGTGTCCCAGCAGCGGGGACACTGAACAATGCAGAAGGCAAGAGGAATTCAGTAGAAACTATAGTTTAGATTTTGATCTTTTCTCAGGCTAGCAATATTTAAACTCTCTTAAGATGCTTGGCAGTGGCAGCAAGCTACAGGTCTGATTCAGCCATGAGATCATCAGGGTAGATAACCTCCAGTCCACAGTGGACTAGGCTGCCTGGGTTTGGAGGATATTTTATGTTGTGTCTTTGCACCCCATTGTGTCTGCATTGTTTGTATATGATATATTATATGCTTTATTATAATAGACTTTCTGCTACATAATTTTGCCCAACTATAGGCAACATAAGTGTTCTGAGTATGTTTCAGGTAGTCTGGGCCAAGTAATGATATGTACTAGGTTAGGTGTAGTAAATACATTTTTGACTCATAATATTTTCTTTCACACCTACCTCCTACCTGCTTTCCAGTGCTGGGGATCACATCCAGGGCCTCATGCATGTTAGGCAAGCACTGTATCACTGAGCTATACCACCAATCCCATGACTTCTGTTTTGAAATTTTGATGAGGTTATCCAGAGGTGTGTAGACTTATTATAAGTAGAGAAGCATCTCATACTCTGAACATGGCCATCTCTGTTCACCCCCCTGATCCCATGGTGTTTTTCAGGTCATTACCTGTGACTCATCTATTCCTGTCTCCTCTACTTACATACAATTTTTTTTCAGTTCTAAACATTGTTTATTTTTTAATTATTTTTATTAGTACATGTTTGCAATATATAATGATTTCATTCATGGTGGTGAGTTGGTACATGTACATAACACATCTTAATTGGGAATCCTCAGGCTTCATCTTACAGGACTTTCTCTCTGTCCCCACAGTGTGAAATCATTTTATATTTCATCTGTTTCATCATGGTGTGTGTCTACACAGTAAACAGAAAGAGCCTTTGAGAGAGATGTCTTTGGTAGATTAACAGGATTTTGTAGTGCTTGGTATCATTCTTAGTGGTATTGGAATGGCACCTACTGATTTCTTTTACCAAAGTGAGTCATGTCCTACTTTTTTTCATTTTTTTTTCAAGTAAAACAAGGCTATGCTTTAGTAATGATGCTAATCAATGACCTGCACTTAGGTGAGACAAATTTAATATAAAAGGAAAATAATGCAAAAAAAGAAAAGATAGAAGCCAGTTACATGAGGAAAAAGTGTTTTGGATATATTTATAATTTGATATGATTTATTATATGCAAAGAAATCTCCTTTGATTCCTTTTGTGTTTTAATGATGTGGGTCTGCTTTCGAGAACATTGATGGGACAGAGGTGAGCTGAGTTCTTGTCTGTGTGACACGGTGTTTATTTTCAGGCAGGAGCCATCTGATCCTGACCTCAGCTTTAATGTTCATTGTGGCTCCTCATCTTTTCAATCTTTGGAGAAAAGACAAAAGACAACAAACTGCTGGCTTCTTTGGACAGATGGAGGCCTAGTGCAAATGAAGTCAAGAAATTCTTGATCTTTTGCCAGATGAATATTTATAAGAATCATGCGGCTTTAGCCCGCGGCAACCAATATGATTTGGCAGTTGGAACCTTAAATACACAATCCTTAAGGAAGTGGTATTGATTTTAGTAAAGTATGGCCCATGTGCGGTCAAGATGACTGACACTTGCTTCTGTAATCCTAAGGGATCAAGGAACTTGACACATTTTTAATAGCTCTTCACTGCATGTTTCTAAAATGCTGCAGACTTCTAGGCAAGCTGCTGAGCTCTGCTCAGGATCACTACTCATTAGCTAATGAACGCAGGAGGTTCTGATTCCCAATTCTATCAGGAATGTTTTCATGAGCCTCACTTTTAACTGAATTCCAGCATCAAATGGTCATCATGGCATATAATACCTACATTCCCCTGAGACAAGAGTTTAGGCTGCTGTGAACTTGGGCAGTATGAAAAGTCAACCTACATAAATGAAAAGCAACACAATAGAATTTGAGTTGTCTTCAATTCATTTTAACTTTCAAGAAACATTTATTATGAACCCTTTTAGATGTTAGGGATATTCTAGGTGCTTGGAATCCCACAGAAAATAAGATAGACTAGAATCCCTCTCTTAAGGAGTTTACACTTCCATAGTGAAGACAAACAATAAACAAAAAATGAGGCAACTTGAATGGTGGCAACTATAGTATCAAATAAATTTTAAAAAGTCTCATTTAATAAAAGTTACTATGGAATTTGGGACAGAGGCATCATGAAATTGTTATGGTGGGAAGAGAGCTTAGTGACATTTGAGCTGAGATGACCTGAAGGAGCCAACTCTGTGCAGACCAGGGGAAAATGTTCCAGGCAGGAAAGAGCAAGTGCAAAAGCATTGAAGCAGTAATGAGTTTGGCATTTTCTGAGACCAGATAGAAGACCCGGGAAGTTGGTCCCTTGTGTCCCATGGGAAGCGTGGTAAGAAGTAATGTTTGAAGATTTGAAGACAGTTGGATCCTTCATGGCATTGTGGGCCATAGGGAGTCAGATGTTCTCAGGGAAATATGGAAAGCATTAGAGAGTTTTAAGCAAGGAGTGTTGTGATCTAATGAACAATGCTGACTCCTACCACAGGTTACATCTGTGGTCCAATTGAAAAACCCTCTGAAATGGGTCATATACTTGTCGTAAGAATATTATTGAGTGATGTTAGTTTTTTTTTTTAAAAGAGGATAAAACCAAGGAAAATGAAACAGAATAAAACCAATCAGAACAAACCAGAGTAAGTGATACCAGACTTCACAACATTACAAAATCAACAATAGTTACCATAATGCCTTTTGTTTTCCTCAAAATAGCTGCAGATACCTTCAGACATAGTAGAAATCAAACAGAACAGAATAGAATAGATGCAATAAAAGCAAAACAATGGATACAATAAAGGACTTCAAAACAAGACAATAGTAAATCCAAAATGACTACCATAACATATCTTACTATCTTTGAAATAGCTGCTCATGCCATCAGATATAATATAATCAAAGCAAAAGAGAATAAAACCCAACCCAACAAAACAATGAACAACGTAGGACTTCAAAACAAGACTATAGGGAATCAACAATGGCTACCACACTCAGAAGGAGACCCCCCTCCCCCCAGATGCCACAATGAGCACCACTATCTTCTGAATAGATGATCAGACCACTGGCCCTAGACCTGCAAGGTCAGTGAAACACCAAAGCACCACAGGCATCCACTTGTGTTTCACCTTGATAGCTGTCATCACAGCCTATTTCTCTGGATCAGCTGGTTGCTTGGTGGTGGTGGTGGGGGATTGGCACTTCTTGTTTGCCAGTCCGCAAGCCAGAAGGAGCTGGGAACTGGCTGTCCCCCTGCCAGCAGTAGCCCACGAGGGAAGGCTTGGCTGTGGATGTCCCCTGTCTGGCAGTGGCCCGCACATGGCACTGGTTCCAGCGGGGCTTGTTCTCTCTCCCCACAGTCCATGCTGGCGCTGACCGTGATGTTAGTTTTATGTCACAGAAGTTTTCTAAGTGGAGTTGAGCGGGAATGTAATGGTTAAAAGATGAAATAGTGTTTACAGGGATACTGGACCTGCCCAACATCTATGTGACCTTGAGTGAGCTGTTAACTTCTATGTGCACCTATTTTCCCATCTGCAAAACAGAGCTTGCTTGAATTACTAATGTTGATTCCACTTGAGCTTTTACACTTCGGGTTTTTCCAAAGGGTACCAGCATAAGTGCCCTCAGACATGTGCTCTGGTGCACTTGTCTATGCATTTCTGTCAGGGTAGCTTTAGAAGGTCGTGCATAATGCTTATCTTTGACATTTTTAGATAAATGCCAAGAAGTTTTCCAAAATAACTGTACCAAATTTCACTTCCACCCATAGTGTATAGCAGTTCTTTTTGCTCCACATTTGTACCAAAACTTGGTATTGCCAATATTTCAATCAGTCTAATGTGTGTGTAGTCATGTGTAGTATGTATTCAGTTCATAGAGCAGAGCAATTTTCTTAGAGAAGTTTTAAGTTTACAGAAAAATTGAACATAAAATACAGTTCCCATATACTCTCTCTGACCCCTCACAGTTTCCTGTCACTAACATCTTGCATTGGCGTGGTACGTTTGTTTCAAATCATGAACCAATTAATGATATATGATTATTATCGTTAACTAAAGCCCATAGTTTACAATAGGCTGTATACTTCTCTTGGTATTTTCAGTTTGTACTTCTATGACTACAAATGAGACAGGCTATCTTTTCATATATTCATTGGCCATTGGATTTTCTTTTGTGGGTTATCTTTCCAACTCTGTTTTTCAATTGAATTGTCTGTCTTCTTCATACTGGTTAGTAGGAGTTCCTTTTTATATCCTTGATAGGAACACCTTGTTTGTTATATATGTTGTAGATATATTCTTCCACTGTCTGTTTTGTCTTTTTACCCTCTTAACAATGCTTTTTGATGGACATAAATTATCAATTTTAATGTAGTCAAATGTAAGTGTCTCGTTTATGGCTGGTACTTTTTCTGTTTTAGAATTCTATCCCTGCTTCCAAATCATGAAGATACAGTAGCCCCAGGGGAGACTTCCAAGACCCTTAGTGCATGCTTGAAATCATCAATAGTAATGAATCCTATAAATGCTATGTTTTTCCATATATATATATATATATATATATATATATACAATATAATAAAGGTTTCATATACAATATAATAAAGGTTATGTGAATGTGGTCCTTCTCAGTTGTCATGGGACAGGTAACATACACAGAATGGATAAGGGATGATTCATGTGCTGTGGTGGGAACAGAGCAGAGTAGTGAGAAATGTCATCATGCTACTCAAAATGACAATCTAAAACTTATGAATTGTTCTCTTTAGGGGAATTTCCCATTCATATTTTTGGACCATGGTTGATGTGGGCAACTGAAACTGGCAAAAACAAAGCCATGAGTGAGCGGGAACTGTCTCATCTTAAAGCTGCATAATTTTTCCATATATGTTTAGTTGTATAATTAACCTGAAATCATTTGTGTGAAGGTATGAGACTGGGAGCCTTGGGTTTTTACATTAATTTTATTGGACACTCAGATCTGGCATATGTGTTTATAGCATTTCTCTTACCATGTATTGCCCCTTCTTGTCTTTGTTTCTGGGGTTCCTATTATTTGAAGGTTGGATCTTTGAACTAATTTATGAATTTTTTAATTCTAACAGTCTATATATTAGTGTTTTTTGTTTTTTTTTAATGTGATCTTTCAGCCACCTTCTCTTGCAATCCTGTTAGATTTCAGATTTTCCTATCACATTTTCAATTTCAAGTGTTCTTTTCAGGTTCCCCAATATTTTTTTTCTGTATAGCATTCTTTTCTTTTCTTTTTCTTTTTTCTCTTTCTTTCTTTCTTTTTTTGGGGGACAGGTCCTCACTATGTAGTTCAGGCTAGCTTTGAACTCACTATATAGCCTAGGCTGGCCTCAAACTCTCAGTGATCCTCCTACCTCAGCCTCCCAAGTGGTGGGATTATAGGCATGTGCCACCAAGCATGTGTCTATTCTATTCTTGTTTCTTTTATATTCTTGTTTCATTTATATTCTTGTCTTGGTATTCTATTCTTGCTTCATTTATATGTTATCTTTTCTTTGAAGATACTAACTATAATTTTTTCAGTGTCCTTATCTGTGCTTTCATGCCCTGAATCGTTCTTGTTTCTTGAGTTCATTTCTTTTCCTTTCTGAATGCCCATTTCATATTAATAAGTAACTTATTAATTATGTGATGATTGGTTATCCATGTAAGAATGAGACATTAAAAAGGTGACTAGAAGGAAAGGTTGTGGGTTGGCAAGTTGCACCATAGAGCGAAGCAACCCTCGCATGGCAATCGGATGTGTTTCCAAGTAATGCTCCCAGGTGTTAATGCCTCTTCTTGTAGCTTGGTCAGCTTCTCCAGAGAGTTCTGTCTTTTGCCTAGAGGTAAGAAGCCTGGCTGCCAGTGTTATTGGGTCACATGGGGCCTGGGCTTTGGGACCATTCAAGATGGTAATCCGCCTGTTTGTATCTGTTGCTTCACCTTCCCCACTAGTCTAACTGCATTTACTAGCTCCGGAAACAGTATGTAACATTTCCACAGAGCAAATACAATATCATTTTTCCTTACAAAAAGAAAGGCAAATTGTCTGGAGTGGGGTGTGAAGGGACTTTATAAAAACTTTCTGCCAATCAGGTGTGATGGTGCATGCGTTCTAATCCTAGCACTGGGGAGGCCAAGGCAGGAACGTGGCAAATTCTTGTCCAACCTGGGCAGTTTAGTAACACTTTGTCTCAAAATGAAAATAGATAGAAAGATAGACAGACAGGCCAGGTGTGGTAGTGCACTCCTGTAATCCCAGCACTCGGGAGGCTGAGGCAGGAAGATTGTTGCAAGTTTGAGACAAGCCTGGGCTACAAAGTGAGCTCAAGGCCAGCCTGAACTACATAGCAAAACCTGTCTCAAAAAGACTATATATATATCTCCTTTATCTGTTGGATTAGGTTTTTAGTGTTCTCTGTTTTGCTAAATCAGGTATTATCTATTCATTTATTTGTTAGCTTCCAAAATTTGGTTAACATCTTTTGTCTATTGTCATCTTTCCTCTTGTTTTTTTTTTTATTGTTGTGGTTTATTTCCCTTTTATTGCTTTACTACCTATGGGATTTCATGAGGCAGCAGAGACAAACAAGTGTGCTCAGTCTGCTGTATTAAATTAGAAACTGAATGTATCACTAGGTATCTAAGTAATCCCTCCCTAATGGAAACTCATTCTAATGTTGTGCAGTTACAGATAATTCTCATGCACTCTTGTGCAAACATATCTGAACATTATGTGACAAATTTCTAGATATGGAACCATTGGATCAGAAGTGAAGTATATTTAAAACTTTTGATGGATATTACCAACTGTCACTCAAATTTGAACTGATTAATATTCATATCAACATTGTGTCTGAGGTAGGACACATGTTTTTGTTAATGTACTAGCTACATATCTTCAGTGATGTTGGACCAAAAGATTTATTTGCTTGATTTAAAACACTTCCTCTACTTAATAATCTTGGTTAACTTTCATACTGGATAACTGAAAAACTTGATACTAAGCACTACTGTATGGTAGTTCTTCAAGAAAAGAATGCAATGTGCAGGTAACTAACTTAGTGCACCAACAGAAATGTAACCAACACGATTGCTTGGATTTTCTTGTTTTACTTTGTTCTTGTCGCTCAGAATTCTTCAGTTTCATAGGCTACCAGAATTTTGAGCATTAGAGGAACAATAGTTTTATTATAATCTGTTTTTGCTAGGTTACTTTAGTGAAAACTTTGACTGTCTACTTTATATTACAGACTCATTCTCTTGATCACCTTGTTTCTGATATGACTGCTGACCCATCTGATTATTTGAGTGTTCGTGCTAAGAGGACAAAAACACATTTGTTTAGACCCATGAAATACTGGAAAAATAACTATGTGAGATGGAGAGTCTACTAAAGAATTGGGAAAATCTAGGACTGGGAATTTGACAGTTCAGAGTTTACATTAGCTCAGCTACATATTACTGCTGATCTTGGATAACCATTTAAGCTCTGAGCCATATTTTTAAGACAAGAGTAATAAGGTCTTTAAAAATAGTTGGCTCTTTAGAGTGCAAACTACAGAAATCAAATAGTAAAACAAAAATAAAAAAGAAAATTCATTTATTCACTTAACAGAGAACCTCAAAAGTGAAATTTACTTAGCACTAAGTTCAGATATTTAAACAATAGCAAGAATATATATTTCTCTATGTCTCACTTCTAATCTTTCCTGGGTTGACTTGGCGAAGACAGAAATGGCTGCCAGCAGTCCAGTGCTTGGATTCTGTGACTTGGGAACTTCATGCAAGTGGGGACATCTCAGGTGTCCCCGCAAATGTCCAGGGCTGAGTCTTATCTCGTCTGGCTTGGTTCATACATCTCTCAGTGAGTCATTGTCTCTAATTGGCCAGTCCTCTTCAGGAGCATATGGGTTCAAGGAAACAAATAAGAATGAATGAGTCGCCCAAAGAAAAACTGTTGCGATGTTGTCCAAAGGAAAGGACCTGGATTCTGGGCAGATGAAGAGAAGAAGTGAACGTTAACCTTTTCAGCTTTCCTTGCTCGACTGGTTCGAGGCTGAAATACATATTTGTAAGCATGAAGTCCTTGGTGCTATGCAACAAATGTATGTTGTTCTTTCTGTTTTATTATGTAGATCCTTCACTATGAGTAAAATAGATTTTCCCAAATAAATTATTCACAATTAATTTTTGCAGTTCCTTTTGGGCATGAATGCATCATCCCAATTCTTATTTCTAAAACTTCTCTTTTATCAAATTATCTAAAGTAAAGGAAAATTTCAAGGAAAGATAATAACTTTTAGAAAATTATATATAATATTTATTGAGTCTTGTTTAACATGCCTTGGTCAATGAAATCATGGTAGATTATGATATTTTGATGTGTCCAGTGATAGCCACTTAAGATATGCATCGCTTTAGAACACTGAAATTGATCTTCTGTGTTTGACACCATAAACAAAAGAAGCCAGCAGAAAGACATGGATAACTCTTCAAGGTATGAGGGCATCTTCCAAGTATCCCTTCCTTCTCTGGGCAGCCTGTTTTGTTATTATCTGTAACTTTTCTTGAACCTGTTCATGATTAAATTAGTATTACCTTTGGAAGTGACTTTTATAATTTTTAATGGATTCTCTGTGTATGCTAAACTCCCTTTTACATGTGTAATGTGGTGGAAAAGCTTCATTTGCAGAGGGTAATAAAACTGTAACTTTTTCATTTGAAATGTGTTAAGATAGGAGTGACTTTCCCCTATCTCTGTAGGAAAACAGAGCTTTCTGCTCTATTTCAGTTCTGTTTCCACTTCAAATCCCAACATGGCCTTAGTTTAGAAATTAGATGATCTAACCTATGCAAATGGTAAATGCAGAATCTATTATCAACTCTTCACTTCTCCCCCAGTCAGGGCCACTTTAAAGTTGGCTGTTGGTAGAGGGAGAGCAAAGCATGATCCTTCCCTCTTTCCAGCTTGCGGTAATATTTTTTAAACTCCTTTAGGGCTGATTTAGTAGGAGCGGGGATTAGGAAAACAGAACAGACTCTTCTTTAGTATGTGCACGTGTTGACTTTCTCTCTATTGGCTAATTTCAAGTTTTGCTTTGCTGTTTTGTTCTCTGCTTATCCCTTCTAGACACAATACTGTGAGGCCTGTAGTATATCTCTTTTGGTTGATTTCAATCACCTCAGCTCCTCGTTCTCTGGTGTCTGTTACCGTCTCTGTTGGAAACCTGTCCCCTCTTCAGGAAGCTGGCATGGACTGAATGCTCCAGGAAGGTCTTTCCAACAAGGCCCATGGGACTTTTCATAGATATTGTGAGGGATGAGGAGAGAGAGCAGGGCACGCATGTTATACAAAGTGAAATCTGTAATTGGCCTTCATCCCCTAAAACACTTGGAATCTCCTGAAGGTTAAGAGGGATAGGAACATGTTTTTCTGCAGTAGAAAGTGCGGTTCCTAAGTCCTTGTTAGTGCTCCCACAGGCACAGAATTAATTCAGAAAGGAGAGGGTCATTCTGCTGTGGGAGCTTGTGGACTTTGCTGCCAAGCTCCACTGACAGTTTTGACTCTTCTGGAATTCTTAGTTGTTTCTTGATTTTTAAATGACAGCATTGCTGATGGTCTGTACGGCAAAAATATGTTTTCTGTGCATATTTCTCCTTGATAATGATTAGCATTATATTGACTATTTGATCATAGGACATATCTGAAATAACAGTTCTCATTATGCATATATGTGTGCAAACACATGCAGTTCAATGTGAGTCAAAAATACAGCATGAGAGCCAGGTAAAGTGGAATGTACTTGTAGTTCTAGGGATACAAGAGGTTGAGGCAGAAGGATCACTTCGGCCAGGATTTTGAGGCCGGCCTAGGCAACATAGGAAGACAGTCTCTCAAAAGAAAGAAAAATTATGTATAGCATGAAATATATATCATATATATCACATGTATGATATTATCCCCTTAAAAGTAGCCATTTTAAGGGATTTTTTTAGGTCAAGGTATCATCATTCACAATATTTTGAGTATTTCATTTTATTTTATCTTATTTTATTTATTTTTTGCAGTTGTGGGCCAAACCCAGGAGCCTCATATGTGTTAGACAAGTGTTTTACCACTTAGCTATACCTCCGACCCATGAGACTCAGTTTTCTTAAAAGAACATTAAACCTTTACCATAGTCTTCTAGATACCCTTAGTAACAGCCAGCCTCTGAGAAGTTGAATATGATTTTTGGGAAACAAACAAACAAAAAAACAGTAATCACTGGGAACCAAATCTAATGGCTGATATTGATTGTCAAATTAGGCAAGGCTTTTGAAGTCAGAATAGTATGTCTATAAAATGCTTTTTATGTTTAATTCTATTTTTAATAGTGGGCTTTAAAAACAATCCAAGAGTAATCTCCAAAGTTTTTCACAACAGTAATGCCATTAAATTATGACCATATCTCTAGAGATGACTGCTTAAAAGTAAAAAGTACAGAAAGTATAAATAGAAAAAGTTCAATTGCTCTTTCTTTCCTCTTAAAAACTCTTTCCTGAGGCTGTACCATAGCCACCCCTGGTCACTTGTCATATGAAACCTTTAACTTATCTTGATAATTGTGCCCAATAATAATCTCAACAAGATCTCAATATCTTTGTGTGTAGTTCACCTCACTTCACTATGAGCTCTTTCTGTCCTGTGCCATCACCATCCCCTTTTAAATTGTGTGTGTAACTTTGCATGGTGGCAGTATCGTAGCCAATGAGGTTTATCCAAGGTGTGATTATTGCTAATTGAAAACTTCTCCCAATATTCCACCATGATGACTTGAAACATAATTGGCATTGGCAATTTTTGACAGTCTCTATGAAGACTGAGAAAAAAAAAAAAAGCATGTGTGTGTTCCTTTGGGAGGCACCCAGAACCACTCAAAGAGGAGCAGCTATCCATAGGTTTCTAAGTCATCATTTGGTGGGAAATTGTCACCATTGTTGGTTTCTTGCTGCTATTATCCCAGGCACAGGTATCGTTATGACTCTACATATTAAAGTCTCATGGAGCCTCTCACATAGCCTATCAATTTGCAGATGAGGGAGTGTGGTTCCTAAATTCTTAATAGCATTCCTATAGGCACAGAATTAATTCAGAAAGGAAAGGGACCTTCTGCTATGGGAGCTTGTGGCCTGTGCTGCCAACCTCCACTGACAATGAAGGGTTCACCCTCAGATCCTCTTCCAGCTGGGGTGCATGTGACTCTGTGAGCACTGGCCCACAAATATGTGCTCAAAAAATTGTAGCTGCTGTTACGATGCTTTTGCTTTATAGGTTTAAAACATTGGATTTTTTTCAGTCAAATCATTTCAGACATTTTCTTTAAACGCCCAGTTAATCACTTAGATGTTATTTGACCTTAGAAGAGCCTTTTTACTTTATCACAGGATGGTCAGTTCATCCATATGAATCTGACCTTTTGTATAGCCTTTTTGGAACCAATGGCTTCCTTCCCAGTCACTTGCAAAAAGATTCCCAGTAGCCTTTTGGAACCACCCATTGGCAGTGAATGGGTACATGGTTCATCTTGTAGTTTCAGATTTCATTCATGAATGTCTTTCGACTTCAGGAATTGATTCAATTACACTATGTTCTGGAATATGGTTTATCTACTGTTTCCTCATCTGTGACCTGTTAACTGTGAGTGCAATGTGTTCCTCAAAGAATCACAGTTATTTTTATTAGAAAATGAATGTGAGAAAGAAAAATAAGGTACCTGGGAAGCTCCTGGTTCTATACTATTTCTTTCTTTGTATCCTTTTGTTTTTAGATTTATTTCTATCACATGTCAGTCACATAATTTACTTATGAATTTGACTCCTGTATTTTTCTTTTTCACTTATTTTTATCTAGCATTACATAACAGGCATGCTACCTAGTATGTGGTACAACCTTCTTTCAGGGGTAGATGATCCAAAATGAGTCCGTTTTCCATCATTTAGAAAAATGCCCCCTTAAAAAATATTTGCCAAACCCTTTGGCAAAACAGTAATGATCAACTCCAGAGGTATACCTTTTTTATCCAACTGCATTGATATGGGTGATGGGCACCCCTTTTTCCTTGCCTTCAATAGTGACCTGTGGACACAGGCTGTGGCTACCTTGGAGAAAAGCAAGCATGCAACCATGATGATGAATCCAGAGAATCACATCTTGGCATGGTTGCCTATCCCCAAACCCAGCTCTAGTCCCCTTAAAGGACTTCATTCATCCTGACTCTAAATTTAAGGATGGTTTTATGAATCCTAAATCTGCTTTTCTGACTGAGGTGAGAAGGGAATCTATTTCTGTCTTTGTATATCCTCCTCACTCCTTCTTTCTTTCCTAAAAAATATAAATAACCCATGGGAGCTTTTAGCATACAACCCAGATCTTCAGTGTGAGGCAGTGAGTTTGCTGCCCACCAGCCATATAAGACTTGAATCAACTCTGGAGTACAGACTGGAAACTCACTAGTTACTGATCTAGGAACTAGTTACTGATTAGTAACTACTTTGGCTGATTGCCCTGATGCTGGAGATGTCTGCCTCTGCTTTGGTTTATTTCACATTTTGGAAAATGATGCTTATTAAATGTACCTCATCAAAAGTTTTTACAGATCAGGTGAAGAGATAGGGCACTGCATAGAGATGGTTTGCCTGGGAAACCCATATTCCTAAAGGTTCTTTCCTTCTGTCTTTTCAAAGGTAAGTTAATCTTGAGCACCCACAGATATGCAAGTTGGTGTTACAATAGCATATTCTGATGCATCTTTTAAAAGTATTTATACTTAAATTAATTGTTTACTTCCCCAGTGTGTACTTGCTTATCTTGTGAAAGTGCTCTTTTTTCAATAAGCACATTTGCTTATTGGGGATTCTTTGCCCTGACTCATTTTTTTCTGTTACTTAGACTGTTCTTCATCTTTCTTTTTCTTCACATGCCTCCTCAAACTATGTGTGTTTACACATACGTTTCCTCTGCTTACGTTCTCATCCTGGCCTCCTGAGGTGCTCTCCCGCAAGCCTGTCTCAACTATTTGTGGCTGTCGGTAACACAAGTGCATTAAACTGGTGGTAGGAAAAGGGGATTTTTGTGGAATTATTCATGAATAGGAAGAACACAGCCCCCAAAGTACCTCAGGGGGGTCTAAGTAAGAAAAAGCTAGTAGATTTCATGAGCAGCTGGAACTAGGACCTGGGGAGCCATTGGAATCAATAAAAATAATTCCTTCATTTCATCCTTTCTTTGGTGTCACGTGGTTTCTTGCTATAGACCTATATCAGAGTTCCTTGAATTTGTCACTGTTGCCATTTTGGGTGAGATATTTCTTTTCTTTTTTAAGATGTCCTGTGCATTGTAGGATGCTTAGCAGCATCCCTTGCCTCTGCTCATGAGTTGTCAATAATAAATTCCACTTTTGACAAGAAAATATGTCTCCAGACTTTGTTAAATATCCTTAGAGGAACTGCACTGCCCTAATTGGTTGGGAACTAGTGGGACATATAAAATTGCTTTATTCTCCTTTTCTTGGTTCGTCTGGAGAAAATGGTTTCCGGTCCCGTCTCCCAGCTCCACTCTCATTTAAGTGTTCCATTTCCCAATTGCAACTCCAAAGACAGGATCTCAGGAGTTGACTCAGCCTTTGGATTAATTCCTTGGGAAGAGGTGTGAATTCCTGGTTTCCTCATGAAGCACAAACATGGTGTCAAGTCCCCTCCTCCAGGGCAGGAATCTCCTGTAGAGCTCATTTTCCCTTGTATCTCCGCTTATTCTCTGGTAAACACCTAATATTTCTAATTAATCTAAAAATTTCTAAAAACCATTTCAGGAAGCATTGGCTTCTTATGCAGGTTACACTGCACATATATGAAACCAGTAGAGCTGTGGAGTTGGTACAGAGCAGTGGTTGAAGGCACAGGCTTTGGAACCAGGCAGCCTGGCTTCCCTCTCACTGGACCATGTGTTGGCTGTGGTGTGGACAGACTATCTGATCTCTTTTCCTAGTTTTCTCATCTGTAAAATGGCAGCAACCGTAACACCAGTAATAGTAACAGTTTACACTGTGTATTACTTATCATATGGGCCACACATTGATTTTTTAAATTAATTTGCTTAATTCTCACAACCATGAGTTTAAACTTTTACTAGAAATCTGTAGGACTGGGGTTTTTGCTTTGGTAGGTAGAGCAGAGTTTGTAATCCTCTGGCGGGGTCTGAGAGAGTACCATGTAGTCAAGTACCAATGAGTCTACAGTAAAACACAAAAATATTCTACTAAGAGAGAAACATAAAAACTCTAAGTAGTTTGGGTCTTGGTACCAAATGAATACATGCCTATATATAGAAACATGCTTTTAAAGTTTCTTGAAATTACACACTTGTATATTTATATTTATTTGGACATGTTCAGTGAGCTTACTTGACCAAGATTACACAACTGAAAGTGCAGAAGCTGGGGTCTGAACGCAGGCACTTGGATGTCACAGGCTACACTCTTGGATATGGTGTTACTTCACTCACGAGGGTTGCTGGGAGAACTAGATGAGTTCACACGTGTAGAAAGCATGAAAAGCAGGACAGAGAACCTTGTGAATGCTACTTTAGCATTAATTATTATCATGATTTTCTGCATTCTAAGAGGTTCTTGTGATTTATTATCCTAAAAGTTGATGGTGCAGTGATGCATTCAGTTCAGTGAGGCGGTGCTCCCCATCTCTGGGGGAGACTGACCTCAATATCATCAACTTTCTAAGCCATGTGGGGGTTAATCAGGTAGCTGTGACAGACTCTAGTGAGTCTGGGCTGTGATCGCCGGGACTCTGCCCAACTGCCCCACAAGTTGAGAGAAGCTGTTGTAGACTGAATATTTGTGTCCCCCAAATTCATATGCTAAGTCCTAACTCCCAATGTGAAACAGATATGGGGGCTCTAAGGAAGTAATTCAGGTTAAACAAGGTCATAAAGGTGGTCCTTGAATTGAAAAGATTAGTATCCTTTTGTTTTAGTTTGTTTTCTATTGCCAAAAACCACAATATTATTTCTAATTAAGTCCCTATTTGATCTAGTACATGGTACAAGTTTAACTTAGTTAAGGTTTTTTGTTGTTGTTTTTTCTTGTGTTTTTGTAGTTCTGGGGTTCAAATGTGTGGCCTTGTGTAAGCTAGGCAAGCACTCTACCACTAAGTTACACCCCCATGTTTTAGTGAAACATTTTTGAGTACTTATTACTTGCTATGGTATTAAGTATCACAATGTGTAATAACTTTTTAATTTAGAAGACTACTGAAAGGAACAAATGAAGATGGAAAATGTATTTGTTGCTATTATAAGGAAAGAAATACATATTTATTAATATATGAATATTTTAATATATGTCAGATGCTTTTCCATGTATTTTGCCATTTAATTGTAATCAAAGCCCTGTTAAAGAGGAACTGTTAACCCCCATGGACATGGCAGCAGAGGTTCAGAAAGCTGATTCTTATGTCAAAGTCATATAGCTGGTAACTGAGTGGAGTTTCAAAGATAGACATGTCTGACCTTATGCCACAGGGACTATTCCATGTGCTTAGAAATGTAATGCAGTATTTGTATTTGTAGCAGCTTCAAAGTCCTCAAAAGCAGCTTTATAACTGAGGGAGAGGAACTCTTAGAATTAGAGTGGAGTGTCCTGTCAGAGGAATGTGAGTTTCTTTTTAAAAATCTTTCAGAGTCACATTATATTACTATTTATAGCTGCAGGATAGCCTAAGGGTCTCTTGTAAGCCCTTCTCAGAGAAATGCCTTTTCAGAACATTTTTCTCATCCAGCTCAGAATTTGTGTAAATGCCTCTACATGAAGTCTTTGAATAGGGAATAGTGACAAATCTTTGGGTAGGGAATAGTGACTGATTTTTTTTTGCAGTTCATGAACTTCTATTCCATGAGACTATTTTTCTCCCATACTCTCCTGATACAAAAAAATTATAACAGTTATAGGATATTAAAATTTTAAATTCTTTGTCCCTTCCTTCAGACTCATGGAGACTGCATGGAACAATAACAACAATATTATTAATAACTAACATATATTTGAACACATACTGTGGGCAGCCAGGTCCTATGCTTTGTGATATGGATTACCTCATTTCAGTTCTCACAAGTCCATGAGGTAGAAATTGGAACTTGGAAGGATCTTCACTTTTTCCTAAGCTTATAACCAATTTAAAGGTAGGATGCCTGTCAAACAGATGAAGATTAAAATGCTAATTTAAATGCTAATAATACTGAGAATTAGGAAATGAGGCTTAGAATTGCCAAACAAATAGGGTTGCAATACTTTGCCCATGCAAAAGACAGACTCATCTAAGTTGCAGTTCATGGCAGCCTTTAAACAATCACTAGTCCCTTTGAAGATCATCTGTCCTTATTTCACTCATAGCATGGAATTGCTGAGGATGAGTGCTCTATTTACAGACAGATCTAACAGGAAACAAAAAGGAAAGGATGGCTAATGTGAGCATGTGCATGTGCCTCTGCCAATGAATGAGATAAGTAATTCCTCTTGGGGAGGGAAGAAAAAAGGTGAAGAAAATTTGGGAGTGTCAACTCTACTGTAGTATTTGCCACAGCATCATAAGAAAGGAAGTCTTTGTCCCCAGCTGTAAGTACTATACTTGGACCTAACCTACAGATAAGGAAACTGAGGCACTGAAACACTAAATATGAGCTCACTTAGTAAGTATCAGAGAAATCTAAATAAGGTCACTGTGTAAGTCAGTGGTAGAGTCCAGATTTAATAAAGCAGGCTAGGACACATGTAGGCTGAGTTCATGTATGAGGCAATAGAAAATTTAGCAAGGAAGACAGATGCAAGACGAATTCAAGGAAATGAAGAGGGCTGGGGATATAGCTCATTTGCAAAGTGCTTGCTTGGCAAGCATGAGGTTATGAGTTCGATCCCCAGTACAAAAAAAAGAAAAAAGGAAAAATGAAAATTGGACTCTTGTCATGAGATTTGGAAAGATGTCAGAATGACTCAATGTGTTCTGACATATTCACTTCAAAATAATAAACGTATTAAAAAATATTTCCAAGAGTGAATAGTCCATGCATTTTTGCACATGTGAGTTCCAAGTACTCTATAGTGTACCGGAAATTTATAGTCTATCTGCAATTTGGGAGAATGATCAGAAGTAGAGAGTATGACTTTAAATCTACCTATTTAGAGGTGATTGCTGGCTGAAGTGCTCAAGTCTGAGCATGGAAAGTGGAGAGTTTTTACACTAATGAGTTGTGTTTTTGCAATGTTGGGAGACTTGAGTTGGTAACCTTCAAGACTTGATCTAGTTGAAAGACAAGGCCTAGAATGACTCAGGACTTAACCACGGCTAGTCCACTGTTGGCAGGCCTATGGATGACAATAGTGTGCAGATATTTCCATCAGCCCCTCCAGGTTCACTGTTCATCCCATTTACAACCTTTTCTTTGCTCTGGGAATTTGAAATTTATGAGTGATACCAACTTGGTTCCCACTTGGTTCAGTCACCTCTTCTGCCTAGGACTCTGAAATAAGGAGGAGTGTGATGTTGGTGTGTTATTTCCTTGCCTCTTATACCATAGGATCCTGTGAACTGGCTGCCTCCTTTTACCCATAACCTTGTTTTATAGCAACTCTCCAGGGTTCTCCCAACTGCTTTCTCCCTTTGCTTTCTTGCCTACCTAGGATAATATCTTCCAGGGGTTACTACCTCCCATCCTTTTATAAAAAATTAGCACAAAGGTTGTACCTTTGTCTCTGTTGAAGTCTCTCCCATTTCCTAATTCCTACTGGACCTTGAGTAATACTACTATTGCTGGGTCTGACTAAGGACATATTTTAAAATGTGTAGATTGTGCCTTATGCAAAAAAGTTGGGAACTAGTTCCAAGGCCTTTGTTGTTAAGTGTTCTTCAAACTGCTCTTCAACTCTTCAAACTCAAAGGAAGCGGAATGAAAGAGTTAGTCATAACAGTTAAATAAAACTGCCTTTATCAAGATAGAAACAAGGGTGACAGCTGACAGACATCCTGAAAGAATTTTTGTAAAATCATTTCTAAATCCTTCATATCAAGGATGAAATTCAGGTTCTTAGTCTTATAAAAAGAGCGCACTGCATTCTCAGCCTTGATAGCACCTTGTCCTTTGTGTGACCCGCTGTGGCTCAAGCAGTGAGCAGAGTCTACAGAATGCAAAAATAAACATCCCTAGGGGCTGTGGAATTTGATGGCCTGTGTAATGTGGGGCAGGAAGTGGGCTGTATGCCAGGCTCCGCAGGTGAGCCTTCCTGCATCCCACACTTGTGTGTTAGCCACTCTGCAAAAGCAAGGAGCCAGGGCAAACCTGGCGGTAGAGTTTGACCTAGAGTTCTAGGTTTGACTTGGTTTGGGCTCAGGGTCTGGATGTGTCCCCGTGATCCAGGTGCAGTGTCTTCACTTGGGGCTCTATGATCCACATGCAGGGGAAGCTGGGTACAGTGGGAAAATAGGACAAAGAAAAGATGGATGATTTATTGCTCCCGTTCCTCAAGCTCTTTGCATCCTCCCAGTTTGATTTGAGAAAATGTTCAGAGCCAGGGAACTGGGGAAGTTCATTCCCAAAGTATTTACTGAGTACCCATTCTCTTCCAGGCTCTCCCCCAGGTGCTGGAGAGAAAGCCATGAATGGAACTCTGGGGGTTCCCCGGTACAGGGAGTGGGCCCTTTCAGTGCAGATAAAGCCTTTTCTGCCTACACTATCTTTTCCATGCTAGTTCTCCATAATACCTCACGATGCAAGGGGTTAACTTGTAGCCAACTGAAACAGTTGTCTCATTGCACCACCTCTGCCCACCCCTGATTCAGCAACATGGCAGAGCACAGTTGTGAGTGCAGGATGAGGAAATGTTGTGAAATAGGCTGCACTGTTCTTCAATAATAGATTTTCTGTTGACTAATAGGACTCCGTGAAATGTGTCTCAAATCCCAGCCTCTCCACAAAGTCAAGAATTCTCAGATATAACATAATTTGACTTAATAATTGCATATTCTCTAAAAGTACAAACTTAAAAAGTTCTACAACGCCACTGAGTTAAATAGAAGAATTTAATCACCGAACCACATAAATATTGAACATCAATTTTACAGCAGGTATTGTATTAGGTGCTGAGATACTTGGTATATTATATATCATTATCGCAAAGAGAGCTATATCTCAGGCCTATTCCTTCCTCTATGTGTAAGTTCAAGTAAGAGAAGCTGAACTCAGTTACTTCAGAAGATGGTAATTGAGGGCAAGTTTCTGGTTATGAACTGCACTGTCAACAAATCAAGGTCAGCATTTTTCAGATGTCTGGAATCCACTGTGCTGTGGATCAGCAGCTGAAAGGGTGGGAAAAATTTTGTTTTTCACTCTCTCATGTAGTTGGGTACTGTACTTTCCTCTTCTTTTATGTAGACCAAATACCGTATAAATCACTTTGTTGTTTATTCTGGGTTTTACGTAAAGTATTCCTGTATTCAAAATGTCACACGCAATGAAGAAACTTTCAGGTTCCTCAGCAAAGGTCAGTGTTTCAGTTTAGTGCGCAAATGTCCCTGACAGACATCCAAAAATCTCGGGTTGAAGTCAGTAATTATTTACTTCCCTGCTAACAGGATCTGTTTGAGGACTGAGCAGAAAGGAGAAGAAAGGAAAGAAAAAAGAATCATTAGTCTTTCTTCACCTAAGAACAATATTTTATTTTATAACCCATGTGCAATGTCATTGAGTAACAAAAATAAATAAATCCATATGCAGTTGAAGGCATTCCTAAGACTCAGAGACACAAAAGTGAACAAAAACAATTAACTCTTTGAGCCAGAGGTTTTTTATAAAGTGGAGGAGAGAGAGGGATTTTTATAATTTCTTCTCATTTCAATCTTTTTTGGAATTTGAATTTGCACCCAGGATAGAAATTTGTAAAGCTACTAGTTGGAATAGTTTGCTATGCTGCCATAAAGGTTTTGCAGAAAGTCTTGAAATTCTCTAAAAGCACACTTTGAAAACTGTCCTTTAATATTCTTTGGTATATATGGGCCCTCTGTGTTTTCTAGTCACAGACCAAGGTGTTCAATGGTGTCTTGAATTCTGCATTAAGATATAACTAAACCTTTAGCTCTTGGTAAGAAGGTGCAATAAATAACGTCAAGTGACTGGAGCTAAGTTATCTTTCTCCGTGACATTTAGCAAATATATGACAAGCACTGATCTACATGCTAGAGACCCAGTCTGGAGAACACAGGAGTTATACCTTCCTCCATGAAGGACTTCAGAGGCCAGTAGAGTGAAAAGACTATGCAGTCTTTTAAAGCACAAGTTTTGAAGAAAAATCTGAGGATGAATCTTGGGCAGTTGGGGCAATGCTTACTTCATCTGTAAAATGGAGGTTTTAAAATTCCCTTATGGGGTTAGGATACAGGTAAAATGGAAATATATATATATATATATATATATATATATATATTTGTATACATATTATATAAAATTATATATATATGAATTTATAGCATGGCAGATTAAGTACCCACTCATGGTTTATATCTAATGTCCCTCCAAAACCTCATGTGCTCATAGGTGCTCATAGGGTTTTGGGAAGTGATGGGATCATGGGAACATGGTACTCATTGATGGATTGGTCCAATGATGAATTTATAGCTAAATGTGATGTTGGGAGATGAAACCTGGTTGGAGGAGGTGTGACCTGGAAGGATATATCTCTCCTCCTCCTCCTTTGATCACCCTTTGCTTCCTGCTGCCATGCCATGAGATGTTTCTCCTCTGCCATGCTTCTCTGCTATGCCATCCTGTTGTGTAACCAGCCAACTATGAAGTGAAACCTCTACAAACTGTGACCCAAAGTAAATGTCCTTCCTTAAGGGGTGTTGGGTATTTTGTCAAAGCAATGAAGAAAGTAACTAAGACATGCCCTCCAATGGTTTGGATCTGATATATCCTCTAAAAGCTCTATTTGGAGGCTTGGTCCCCAATATAGCAGTATTTGAAGGTGGGGTTTAGAGAGGGGACTGATCTTGAGAGCTCTCCATCAATGGTTAAATTCATGGCTTAATGGACTATTGGGAGGTGGTAGAAACTTGAGAAGGTGAGGCCTCATTGGAGGAAGTAGGTCACTGAGGTATGTCCTGAAGGGTGAATTTTGTTCCTAACCTTTGTTCCTGGCCACTCTGCTTTTCCGTGTACTTCCTGTCATGATGCTCAGAGCCCAGACACAGTGGAGCCAAGTGACCCTGGACTCAAATCTCTGAAACCACGAGGTAAAATAATCTTGTCTCCTTTTAAATTGTTTTTCTCAGGTATTTTGTCAAAGCAAGAGAAAGCTAATACATGCCCCTAAATGTTAACTGGTGGTACTATTATTATTTTGTGGCTTTCTCCATGGCTCATAAGTTGGAGCCTTGAACTTTTAGGGAGGGCAAATACCTCCATGGTGAGATGCTCCAGTGTGCCACACTTAGAAACAAGCTTATAGTGTTAAGCACACTTCATCTTCTGGTTGTAATAGCTGCTTTTCTTGCTTTATGTCTAAAGATTAGCCCTCTCTGATGAAAATAAAATGCTTTTCATGTTTGAACTGAGTTCCCATTTTCAAGTTACTGACTGTAATTCAAACTTTTGTTTCTTATGACTTGAATTGGTTCTCCTTAGCAAAGGCTCATTTGGTTCATTTATTAGCTCCTACTCATCATTAAGGTCTTACTCTGCATTGCAGTGTGTGTGTGTGTGTGTGTGTGTGTGTGTGTGTGTGTGTTGTAGGTTGGGAATGGTGAGGACAATGGAGGAAAAAAGATGTCCAAAGACAGTTTTTGTACTGTCTAGTGGTAGACAGACAGGTGAGTAGACAACTATATACACTTGCTGGCATGTGCAGAGAGTGCCTGCAAGATACTTGTTTTGAGGGATGGAAGCAGTTGAAACAGGAGTGAGAGATTAATTAGGTGGAGAAGTGTAGAAGGAAGGAATTTGAAAGTAAAAGAAACAGCATGTAAAAAAATGTAAAATCTGGCTTTTTCAATGAATAGCAGGAAATTTAGTATCATAAGTAAGTGGGAGTGGACAAGATAAGCTGAGTTTGAGGCTGATATTTGGCAAAGAAATGCTGAGGACTCTGAAGAGCAGGCAATCCTGAGCTGCACAGATCATAGGTAAGGACACTGAATTTCAATGATTA